>ML363250.1:0-39476 GCA_005239505.1 Nicotiana paniculata | reverse complement strand
GTTGTATTTACCGCTTTCATAACGTGCAAATACATGACAACATGATTTTATTGCTCATTTATTATTGCATAAACATGCTCAACATCATATTCCACTCGTGCCTATTCAAATCCTATAGCAACGCTTGATGAGTGTTTGCGCCCCTCCATTTTATACCACCCCTAAATTCGGAAAGGTTTATTTGCGGTAAACCTAGTCGATCAGCGGTGCAGTCGACAGTTTCGTGCCTTTCCCCCTCAAGTTGTCCGCTTGAGGGTACCAGTATAAAACCTCATAGAAACCTTACTCTGTTATATTGTGCATGCATCATGGTAAAACCTAGCCGGGTTAGCGTGTCGTCGCACAACAACCCTTTAAGATAGCCTTATCTAAAAGTCCACCGGGTTTTTCATAATCCCAACGGACGCAGTCATGTTCTGTGCATTTATTTGGAGAACTAAATGCTTACATGCTAATCATAAGTGGATAAATAGTCGAGTCTGGTGGGAGTAAGAGTCTAACCTATCTATTTTGCAGAAAATGAGGCATGAAGTCCCCAGGTTTGGCATGGTTCAAAGAATACCACCACTATTGTTGGATTGGTGGGAAGACCTCTCACCCAGTGACAAAGACCATGTGAAGGGGGTCCTCGGGAACTTGCCCTATTTACTGGATATTCAACCAAACAACATGTTGATCGAAGCAGCCACTATGTTCTGGGATAGAGAAAGGTCTGTGTTCCATTTTGGCAACATAGAAATGACCCCCCTCTTGGAAGAGATATGGGGCTTTGCGGGTTTACCTTGGGACAGTCCAGGTTTGTTGGTATCGAAGAACCGTGCCGCTAAGGGGTTCCTGAAAATAATGGGTTTGAAGAGGAATGATGGTTTAGAGTGCCTGACAGATTCCTACATACCTTTTGATTATGAACGATATGGCCATAGCAAATCCTATCGTATCTTCCACGACGAGTTCTCTATTACTTCCTTGAGTCACATTCACCGCAGGGTTTTCGTGTTCGTCGTTTGCATCCTGGGTCTGATGGTGTTTCCAAGCAAAAAAGATCGGATTCACACTAGATTGGCTATGGCAGCCAAAAACTTAATGGAAGGGATTGAAGGGCAAACATATATCATTGTCCCTATGATCGTAGCAGACATATACCGAGCCTTGGACCACTGCCAGAAGGGGGCCAAACACTTTAAGGGTTGCAACCTGCTACTACAGGTTTGGTTATTGGAGCATCTCCAGAGAGGCCAATATCGTTAGGCATTTCCACGAAGGGAGTGGAATGATCATATAGACTTCCACCACCCTAAGAGGATGACCTACATCCCGGATAGGTTTGCTCAACCGGAAAATTCTACAGAATGGGCGCAGTTCTTTGATAATTTGACCGAGGACCAGGTTCAATGGAAGTTCGAATGGTTCCTTACCAGCGAATTCATCATCAGATCGAGGGACACTCTGCACCTGATGTTGATGGGTTTAAGGGGCATATATCCCTATGTTCCCATCAGGGTCATGAGACAGGCGGGTAGAAAGCAAGTTATACCACGAGTCTCCAAAATGAGTCATTATAGGGCAGATTTTCAGGACGAAGATATCCTGTACAAATGTGAAGCTCAACATCTATGGCATCTCAAGGTTATTGTAAAAAAGAACACCATCGACCCCGATAGATACCACACAGGGCATGTACGCTTCTACCTATAATGGTTGGAAGACAACATAGCAGGGATAGTTAAGCCGGATATCAACAGAAACAGGGTCATAGACGAAGCAGCTGAGGCTCAGGTGAAATACAATAATCTGCGCAAAAGGCTTCGTGAGTCTGAGGCCGAGCATCTGGATCAACACAAGACTAATATGGAATTGATCGATAAATGGAAGGAAAGGGCCATAAAATCTAGTGAAAGGTTGGAACATTTGGAGCGCGGTCTGATGGAGCTAGAAGCAAAGACAAGAAAAAGGGTCGCCGACTGCCAGAATGCTGAAGGAAACGAAAGAGGGCATCTTGTAAGGGTATACCTGATGTTGGGCATGCACGACCTGGGGAACCTGATTGACAAAACCAAGAAGACCAAGACTGGGGAAGGTCCTTCAGGGACTAAGTAGTCTAGGTTTCCTTTCCATTGTTTTTACCAATGTAATAAGGCCAAGTGCCATTAGTGACTTTATTTCCTGCTCACTATTTTAGTGTCGTTTTGGACTCGTCTATTTTACATTAATGAAATGAGGCATTTTGCATCTAAGTTCTCCAAAATCTACTTATCTCTAGGCCTACCTCAGGCACAAAAAGGCTCCCAAATTAGAACACGCTTTTATTCCTGCACTGTGTGTTTAAATACTGCAATATTTTTTCTCATGATCATCACTGACTTGGCTACTTTTTATTTTTGTTTTGTTTGTCTTTTGATTATTCCCCTCCCCAAAGGTTGGTTCTTGCATTCTGGCATCATTATCATATCACACAAGATCCAGGGACCCTCCTCCTCCTCCTAGTTCACTTAAAGGCAAAGGCAAAGGCAAAATGAAAGATTTGGGCAACATCAGACAGGAAAACACAATGCCAGTGGAACGAACAAAAGCTTTTAACAATCAAGATACTCAGGTTCAGAATGATGCTATGTCATAACTCGAGCAAAGGTTATTGAAACTCCAAGGGGAGCTTGATCATGTCCGGAACTTGGCAAATTTATCCTTCTCACTCAGTGTCCTAGATGTCATTCAAAATCCCATACCTCCTCAGAACGCCCCAAAAAAACAGAACCCTCCCACAACTCATCATAATACAACTCCACCGAAAAAACAAATTATCCCACCACAGCACCAGCACAACACTTTCCACGCTCCAATAAATACCCTACTAATTATTCCTGAACCACAAGACTCCACAGTGACCATCTCTATTCTCAAACACCAGGTAATCAGAACAACCCCATATAAGTGGAGACTCTACCTCACTCCACCTAACACATTCCTTAGGATATGCTCATTAAGAATTTGACCGAGGAACTCAAGAAGCTGACTAGTCGAGTTCAGGGTGTTGAAGGAAACAAGGGAGTCGAAGGGTTGAACTATGAAGATCTCTGCATACAGCTCGATGTTGAACTACCGGACGATTAGAAACCTCCTAAGTTCGAAATGTTCGATAGTACAGGTGATCCTAGGGTCCACCTGAGGAGCCTCACAGGAGATGCTTTATCTTGGTACATCAGCCAAAACCTTAAGAAGTGGTCCGACTGGGTAAGTATGACATCAGAATTCATGGACCGGTTCGGGTTCAATACGGAGAATGCACTGGACGTGTTCTACATCCAGAACCTTAAAAAGAAGTCCACCAAAACTTTCGCGAGTATGCCGCTCGCTGGAGATCTGAAGCAGCCAAGGTCAAGCCTGCCCTAGAGGAAGAACAAATGAACAAATTCTTCGTCCGGGCACAAGACCCGCAGTATTATGAGAGGTTAATGATTGAAAACCACAAATTCTCTGACATCATAAAGCTGGGTGAGAGAATTGAAGAAGGTACAAAGAGTGGAATGGTTGCTAACTCTGAGGCCCTACAGGCCACCAACAAAGCCTTGCAGTCTGGTGGTATATCCAAGAAGAAAGATGCAGGAACGGTAATGGTTGCACAGGGACCCAAATCCCCGTTGGTATACAGAACTTCCCCACTCACCTTTCAAGCACCCTCGCCACCTATCAGTCAGCACCTTCATCAACATATCATCCATCTCCACCGCCTACATATCAGCCTACTTCCCCCAGTATTCCCAACCAGCTCTTGTTTATCATACCTGCAACTTTTAGCCATCTCACTTTCAATCGCCCCCTACTCGCCAAAACCTCCCGAGACCTCGACCCAACTTTGATCGCAGACCTCCTAAACAATACACTGCCATTGCTGAACCTATCGGCCAGCTGCATGAAAGATTTCAAATCTGCTGGTTATGTCACTCCTATCCCTGCTATAACCCCTGAAAATCCATCCCAATGGGTCAACCCACATAAAACCTGTGCATACCATTCTGGTATGAAGGGGAATACAATTGATGAATGTCGCTCATTGAAGGATAAGATCCAGTCTATGATCGATAACAAGGTCATTTATGCAAAAGAATCTGCTCCCAATGTTCACAACAATCCACTTTCGGACCATAGGGGTGTCAACATGATAAAGATAGAAGAAGATTAGGACCTAGAGGGGTCGATCGGGTTAATCATAGAAGGTGATGACCCAAAGAAGCCAGCAGTCACTCTTAATCCCATCATAGTCCAGATTCAGCCATCCAGAGATGACGAGGTAACTGCGTCACTCCCATTCAATTTCGAAACGGCACCACCTGTAAACACACATTTGTCATTCGAGGTTGAAGTTATGCCGCCTGCTAAGGTAGCCATTCCATTTGAAGTGAAAGTAGCTGCACCAATCATAGTGAAAGTGTCAACCACACCACCTTTCAACGACAAGGCTGTACCTTGGGATTACACGACTGAAACAAGAAGGAAAAGTAAAGTCAAGATAGAAGAAGCTGGTGCTGCACAGGGGATGACAATGACTGGCAGGGTCTACACACCTGAACACTTGGTAGAGTCTAGCAAGAATGCTTGCAACATGCCACCCGCCATTGAGACAAGCCCAGATGATCTTTGGAGGAAGGTGCAGGCCAGGGAATACTCAGTCGTCGATCAGATGAACAAAACTCCAACCCAGATATCCATTCTGTCATTGCTGCAGAATTCAGAGACACACGGGAATGCTTTGATGAAAGGGCTGAATGAAGCATATGTGCCAAATAACATAACTAGTGGAGAAATGGCCAATATGGTAGGTCAAGTACTGGAGAGTCACAAGATCACTTTCCACGAGGACGAGCTGCCGCCTGAAGGGCTAAGTCATAACAAAGCACTACACATCACTGTGCAATGTGAGGACTACTTCATCACCAGGATTCTGATCGACGCTGGATCTAGCCTCAACATCTGTCCGTTGACAACACTCAAGAAATTGGGCAAGGGTCTTAACGAGATCAAAGAAGGATCTATGAATGTAAAGGCTTTCGACGGTTCTCAGAGGTCTACAATCGGTGAAATCAGTCTTTGTCTGCAGATGGGACCTACATGGTTCGAAATTGAATTTCAAGTGATAGACATATCGGCATCCTATAATCTGTTGTTGGGACGCCTATAGATACATGCCGCTGGGGCTATGGCATCAACATTGCATCAGGTAGTGAAATTTGAATGGAACCACCAGGAAGTAATCATCCGCGGAGACGGAGGCAATCCTATTTATGGTCGCCAGACCATCCCGGTGATTGAACGTGGAAGAAGGTTGGATAGAGAAATCTACCACCACATTGAACGGGTCAATGCAGTGGATAAAGGAAAATGGTGGGACAGTAAGATTGAAAGCATACTAAACTGGAGTAGATACGAGCCTGGCAGAGGATTCAGGAAAAATCTTCAGGGGGTTTCCAAACCAATACAGTTGAAGCACCATGGAACCACTTTTGGGCTGGGATACAAATACACTGGTAGGAGTACTAAGACTGGTTGCCACTTTGGCGCAGTCCCTACTATCCATTGGAACAGCCTATACCACATTTGGAGCAGACCTTCCAGCAACTGATATCATATGGGGTTCAGAAGAAGAAGAAACTCTCGCAACTTTGAAGGATCTATTCTTGGAAGATGGTGACGTAGACTGTTGTGTTATTGTTAAGGAGGAGGAGAAGGAAGGCCCTACCATCCAAGCCGTGAGTAAGGGATCATTCCTCAAGAATTGGACTGTCAGACCATCCAGGGCCCGACGAGTCCCGGGGTAGCAAGGCTGAATAAGCATTGTTTATTTCATTTTGCTAATGATTTCCTTTTCCACATTTCCATTTTCACATTTTCCAATAAAATATCCAATGTTCCAAAACATTCAAAAATCACTTTTATGTTTCAACGAATCTTTATTCATTTATCATTTTCTCTCATTATTTTACCTTAAAACATTACTATTTCCTGTCTTGATGAACCAATGACTGTGACATGCAATGAGACAACGCAACAAAAGGACAGTGATTCAGAGGAATAAGATACCATACCTGATGAAATTATCAGAGAAGTTGAGGATTGTGAAAATAGACCTAAGTCCAATCTGGACGAAACCTAGATAGTCCACCTGGGAGATTCAGAAACTGTCAAGGGAAACTCGCATCAACATTCATCTATCACCATCAGAGAAAGTGGAATACACACAATTATTGAAAGAATATGAAGACATATTTACATGGTCGTACGATGACATGACTAGTCTAAGTACATCCACTGTGGATCACAAGTTACCAACCAATCCAATGTGCCCGTCGGTAAAGCAGAAGCTCAGAAAATTCAAGCCTGATGTGGTTAGCCAACATCGTGCTAGTACCCAAGAAAGATGGATAGGTCAGAGTTTGTGTCAACTACCAGGATCTCAACCGGGCCAGTCCGAAGGATGATTTTCCTTTCCCGAACATACACATCTTGATTTGTACTTTCGCAGCCTATTGAAGAATTTTCTCAAATCTGCTGTATGGTCGGTGGCTCTTTTGGACTTGATGATGAAGTCATCCACATACACCTCAATTGTGCAAAACATGAACTTCAATCGTTCGTGGATTGTTTTGATGGTTACCACCAGATTTGGATGGACGAGGAAGACGCTGAGAAGACGACTTTGATCACGCCATGGGGAGTCTACTGTTATAAGATGATGTCGTTCGGCCTAATGAATGCTGGGGCCACCTATATGATAGCTATGACCACCATCTTCCATTATATGATACATAAAGAAATTGAGGTGTATGTGGATGGCTTCATCATCAAGTCCAAAAGACCCACCGACCATACAACAGATTTGAGAAAATTCTTCAACAGGCTGCGAAAGTACAACTTGAAATTAAACCCCGCGAAGTGTGCGTTCGGGGTTCCTGCTGGGAAATTACTTGGGTTCATCGTCAGCCGCCGAGGAATAGAACTGGATCCATCAACGGTCAAATCCATCCAAGAATTGCCACCGCCAAAGAACAAGAAAGATGTGATGAGTTTCCCGGGACGCCTTAACTACATCAGCCGATTCATAGCCCAGTCCACGGTTATATGTGAACCAATCTTCAAGATGCTGAAGTAAGATGCTGCGACCGGATGGAACGATGATTGTCAGAAAGCTTTCGACAGAATAAGGAATATTTGTCAACATCCCCAGTCTTGGTCCCGCCATAGCCAGATAGACCCTTGCTACTCTACCTTGCGGTATTAGATGAAGCTTTTGGCTGCGTTCTGGGGCAGCACGACGAGACAGGAAGAAAGGAACATGCTATTTATTATCTGAGTAAGAAGTTCACTCCACATGAGGAACGATATTCTTGTACTAGAACGTACCTGCTATGCTCTAACATGGGTAGCCCAGAAGCTAAGGCATTACTTCTGTGCCTACACAATGAATCTCATATCAAGGATGGATCCCTTGAAATATATCTTTCAGAAGCCCATGCCCACTGGAAACTGGCCAAATGGAAAATCCTGTTGAGTGAGTTCGACATTGTCTATGTGACTCAGAAAGCGGTCAAGGGGCAAGCACTGGCAGATCATCTTGTCGATAACCCTGTGGGAAGAGAATAAGAACACTTGAAAACATATTTTCCCGATGAAGAAGTGTCATTCATTGGGGAGGACATTTAAGAATCCTATGATGAGTGGAGAATGTTCTTCGAGTGAGTAGCCAATGTCAAAGGAGTCGACATTGGAGTTGTCTTGATATCAGAAACAGGTCAACACTACCCGGTATCTGCCAAACTCAGATTTTCCTGCACGAATAATATGGCAGAATATGAGGCCTGCATCTTAGGGCTCAATATGGCCATTGACATGAGTATCCAGGAGTTGCTAGTAATTGGCGACTCAGATCTGCTAATACACCAAGTACAAGGAGAATGGGCTACCAAGAATTCCAAGATATAGCCATATCTGCACCATGTGCAAGAATTGAGGAAAAGGTTCACAAAGACAGAATTTCGGCACGCCCCCAAAGTTCAGAACGAGTTTGCCGATGCATTGGTCACTCTATCATCCATGATACAACACCTAGATAAGAATTTCATTGATCCTATTCCAGTGAAGATCTATAACCAGCCGGCATATTGTACCCATGTTTAAGAAGAAGCAGATGGAAGACCATGGTTCCACAATATCAGGGAATGCTTGTCAAAGGGAGAGTACCCAGAGCTTGCAAATCACACTAAAAAATGCACGCTCCGGAGATTGTCCAATAATTTCTTTCTTAGCGGAGAAAACCTATACAGAAGGACTCCTGACTTGGGATTATTAAGATGTGTCGATGCAAAGGAAGCCTCCAGACTACTTGAAGAGATACATGCCGGGATCTGCGGCCCACACATGAATGATTTTGTCTTAGCAAAGAAAACTCTCAGAGCCGGTTACTTCAGGATGACCATGGAAACAGACTGCATCCAATATGTCCGAAAATGCTATCAATGTCAGGTGCATGCAGATATGATAAAGGTACCCTCAAATGAGCTCAATGCAACAAGCTCACCTTGTCCGTTCTTTGCCTGGGAAATGGACGTTATTGGACCAATTGAGCTTACAACCTCAAATGGCCAAAAGTTCATCCTAGTAATTATTGATTACTTTACCAAATGGGTCGAAGCAGCATCATACAAAGCAGTGACTAAGAAAGTCGTGGAAGACTTTGTCCGTGAATGTATCATTTGTCTGTTCGGGGTTGCAGAGTCAATCATCACCGATAACGGCTCAAATCTCAACAGTGATCTGATGAAAGCCATGTGCGAGACTTTCAAAATCAAGAACAAGAATTCCACAGTCTATAGACCACATATGAATGGAGTTGTGGAAGTCACCAACAAATTTATCAAAAAGATATTGAGAAAGATGATAGAAAAGCGCAAACAGTGGCATGAAAAATTATCATTCGCCTTACTGGGATACCGTACCACAGTCCGCACATCAACTGGGGCAACTCCTTATTTACTCGTTTATGGTATGGAAGCTGTTATTCCTGCCGAAGTGGAGATCTCTTCCTTAAGAATCATACAAGAAGGTGAGATCAGCGACGCATAATGGATAAAAGGCCGCTACGGGCAATTAGCCCTCATCGATGGGAAAAGGATGAATGCAATATGTCATGGTCAAATTTATCAGAATAGAATGTCGAGAGCCTTCATCAAGAGAGTCAAGCCAAGACAGTTCACACCGAGGCAGCTGGTGTTAAAGAAGATTTTTCCACATCAAGACGAAGCCAAATGGAAATTTTCTCCCAACTGGCAAGGTCCGTATATGGTTCACCGAGTATTGACAGGAGGAGCTCTCATACTTGCAGAAATGGACGGAGAATTTTGGCAAAAGCCAATCAATTTTGATGCAGTCAAACGATATTATGTGTAACTTTCTATGCTTTTCTTCAACAATGTAAATTGAACTACGCCTGACCTGATTCCCGTTTAAGAGGGGATACGTAGGCAGCCCTATGGTTTCGGTCATAATTCAATAAGAATCTCATTTCCCCCGCAATTGGAAACTGGGGCAGAATTTTGAGGAGGACCCTCAAAATTCCGTAGCATGAGTGGTTGCAATGTCTTGAACCATGTCACGGTCACTGGTTCATCAAAATTTCTTGAAATAATTTTTTTACTATGTCTTTATAAAATCATACGCATTTTCAAAATATAGCTTTGTAACGCTACCCCAATGATGCAAACAGAATCATCAGACCAAGCAGAGCGAAGCAAGTAAAGCCACCGGATACACAAATCAACCTCCCCCATCTACATAACTCACAATTTTTCTTTGGATGCAGGAACAAAGAACGAACATGTTAAAAATCACAATCCTCCAAACAATCGCACTTGTCGACATTTGCTATCAGCACGAACAAACAATTCTACGTAGTCACAATGCTCACAACAATCACAATATCAAAGCATGCTATCAGCTAAGAAATTCTACTGTCATTTACTATTTAATCTTCTACATAAGGCTAAGTTCTGCTTTCAATTTGCATAAGGCTAATATCTGCCTTCATTTGCATAAGGCTAATCTTTGCTTTCATCTTGCATGGGACTAAGCTCTGTCCCACATTCTGCATGAGGTTATGCTCTACCTCCATTTGCATAAGGCTAATCTCTGCCTTCCTATCTGTATGAGGTTAAGCTCTACCTCCATCTGCATAAGGCTAATCTCTGCCTTCCATCTTGCATAAGGCTAATCTCTGCCTTCTCTTGCATAAGGCTAATCTTTGTATTCATTCTGCATAAGGATAATCTTTGCCTTCCACATCTCTGCATAATACTAAGCTCTCTCCATACTTGCATGAGGCTAAGCTCTGCCTCCAATTTTCTTTTCACTGAGACTAAGCGCTGTCTCTCGAGCATTATTCACTTCGCTTCTCTTTCAGGCTAAGCTCTGCCCTCCATTTCCCAAGACTAAGCTCTGCCTTGTGGAAGTCACATTACTGCATTTCATGGGCTGAAATATCGCCAACCTGTACAAAGGCATCATAGTCTAACGGTGCCATCTTCATAGCCGGAAGACGCCATGTCATGGCCTGAGGATCTCTCTCAATTTGTATATCATTATTCAAAGGTGTCATATTTCGGAGGCACCATCTTTATGGCCCGAGAACATCATTTCATGGCCTACGAATCTCATTAATCAACTCATGGCCCAGGACATCATGTTCAAATGACGTCATCCTCAATCGTCCAAAGACAACTTTCATGGTCCAACGGGAATCTGCATCATGTTTAAATTTTCGCACAAATATATGCTCTTATTATCTCTATTTGTAGGTGACTCGGCAAGCAATTGCTATCCCAGCATGAGCGATCCCACTCCAGTTCCCCTCAACGATATCAAACCTGACCTCTCTCATGAACCATTCATTCACCTATCCCTGGATATTGTGTCCGTTCTTGCGATGATTTCATCGGTATACTCCGCCGATGAATCCAAAACTACACGCGGCCTGATTTATGTGAAACCAGGGATATGCAGGAAGATCAGAAGTGAGGGTGCGGCCTAAATCTCTCTAACCGTTTCACTCGGTCAAATTGGCCATCATATCTTTACCCGACAACTCTTCCATCCTTTTCGGGTAAAGAGGGGCAGTTGTTGATACCCAATTTTTCCTAAAAAATATTTCAAAATGCATATATGTCTTTAAAATCATGCATTAGCATCAATTGGTATTTTCCCAAAATTTTCTACATATTTTATTAATTTGTCAAGAATTTTATTCCAATAAATAATTACAAAATTGCATAAAAAATGATTTCAAATCATTTTCTCGATTTAATATTACTATTATGGTCCTATTGAGTCCAAATTATTCTATAAATAGCCAATTTGGTACCTTTTGGCTACAATTGCAATAACTTTGCAATTGTAGCCCATGCATATAATTTTTGCATTAATTTTTTACCAGAAATTAGTCTTTTGTATTTCAAATACTAAATAACTATTTTTAAAACATCTTTATACATGAAATTCATTTTTTATAATTAGTAATTATTTTACAAATTATTTTTTTAATCAATTTATTTGGGGTATTTAACAAATAGCCATTTTTATTTTGATTCTAGCCTAAACTAGCTAGCCCAAATACCTGATACACTATCCCAATATAACCCAAGCCCAGACCCTTACCTAACCCGACCCAAATTCTTGTTAAATACCGACCGTTGATTATCTTGATCAACGGCCTAGACCCCCCTTACCATATTTAAACCCAAACGACCCCCCCAATCCTCTCATTTTTACTCTCCCGCTCCGCCGTTACACTTCACTCTCCTATCCAAATCCTCTCTAATCCTAACCCTAACTCTCACCTCGCCGCCTCTCTTCTGTCGTCAACCATGGTGATTCCTCACCACCATCAGGCCTCTCATGGCTCTCTTATGCTGGTATTACTTGTCTCTAAGGCCCTCAAGGGACGCGGGTCAGACCAATCACACCTTGGGCCTGTTCTTGCCTGCTTCAAGCCTCAATGGCTCGATCTTGAGTAAGATTTTTCTATTTTTGCCTAAACCTATGAGTCTCTAAGCTGGTCTCTTCATCTCTGCGTTATTTGTTACGAAAACCTACTTTCATGTCTTGAACTTCTCAGATCCGAGATAGATCGAACTGTTTTCCGTTTGTTTTTACGAAAACCCACTTTCATCCGCTGAACTTCTCAGATTTGTACATATTTGAGATGGATCAAACTATTTTCCGCTTGTTTTTATGAAAACCTTCTAATTTTCAAGTGTCTGTTCATTTCTTCCTAACTAGGGTTTACAGAAAATCATATTCTCCAAAAGTTTTCCGATTTTGAAAGTTTAATCTTTTGTTTTGTGCTTTTGACCGATTTATGTTGAGTTTGCCTAAACCCTAGTCTATTTATGCTAAAACTCCATTTTTTCTTATACTTTGCTTTGATTCTGAGTTTTCGTGTTACTTGTGCACTGTTTTCGATCTATGCTTTGATTCTCATGATTTTCCTTGAGCTTAATTCGATGTCCTATGATTTTTACCCTAGTATATCTTTATTAGGGTTTGTGATTCTACTCTCGACTGATCCAGTATGTTTATGCTTGGCCTACTTGTTTATTCATGAAAACCTATGTTGTTTTCCTTAAAATCAGTATTATTTCAAGTCCTTGATTCACTGATTTGCTATGGTAATACCTTTGTGCTGATTTCTGGTTATTTCCCCTATTTTTCATAACTGTTAATTATTTCTTGCCTTATCTTTGATTAACTGTGAAATTTGCTGACTCTTACTAAGTATATCCTTAATTAAACTCTTTTGTACTTACCCCTAATTACCTACTATGTACCTAAGGTTACTTGATTTCCTTCTTTAATTATCTGCCCTGCTCTTGACCGTTGGTTGATTACCCTATAATTGGTGGAAGCTTGGCTGATTTTATGTATGATTGAATCTGTAATTTCCTTAATTGCTACATAGTTGATTATTTACCTTATTCTGTCTAGCTCTCAACTGCTATATATACTCCTCCATTCTCACTTCTAGGACACTGACACTGAACTAAAAACACACGAACACATTAGTTCAAAAATCTCTCTCTTATACTCAAGGCTTTTCTGCTCTCTTTCTTTCTTTGTTAGCTACTTACTATTGTTCTGAATTAGCCGGCTTCAAGCCAAGGCTAATTATTGCGCTCTCCCATCCTTCACTTTGTGTTTACTATCCCCTACTGCTATGTTCTGATTTCAATTCAAGTCCCAAAACCAACATGTTTCTGTTACTGCTTCAGTTTATCATGTTTCTGATCTGTTTCCATCTATGGTTTTGTTGTTTAACATGTAATCGACATGTCTACATCATTGTTCATTTAGCATATTATGTTATTCCGCACTCCCTTTTAGGATCCGTATGCTTATGAATATGTTAGCCCCTTGTAGTATGTCCCAATATGATCTGCTGCATCTCATGTTTACCTATTTTGTAGCATGAACCTTTCTTTGCAAAGCAATTGGTATTCTAAGTTGTCTTGATTCTGTGTTGTGTAGACATGTAATTTTGACCCTCCTAAAGATTTTACACATTTTAGCGTGCAACAATTAGTTTAGGTCTAATATCGTTATTTTAATTTGTTTTGACTCTTTTACTTTATTTTGTCACAAAATTGAAAAATACAAAAATAGTTTCAGATTTCTCTATTTAATTTAGGTTTTAGGTAGTTTTATAAAAAGATATTGTTTTTTAATCGCTTTTCCATTTTAGTATAATCTTTGAAAATACCAAAAAAGTGTTTCATGTCATAATATAGCTGTTTCAATTAATTAGGATTGCTTTTACATTTTTTATGATATTAATTTAGGAATGAAATTAATATATTTCATAACCAAAATTGCAAAAATTGTAAAATTAAGGCCCAATCCGATGGCCCAATACTTTGCCCTAATATTACCTTCTTCTTCCTAATCTTCCACATACCTTCACACCCAAGAACACACACTAAAAAACACTAGAAAACCCTAAGAAAACCTACACCTTAGAAAACACCATAACAACGATCGCTCATCCTCCTCTAACGGCCACAACCACCACCTTCAGCCATCACTGCCGCCGCGCCGCTGCCCACTACCTCCTAACTCCTCCCTTCACTCCTAAGCAACAGCCGCCCACTAACCCTTCCTTAACAGAAACCCCCCGGAAAACCAAGACCTCTCGCTCAACAACTCCACCAGCCACCAACCCTGTCTCCACCAGAAAACCAGCCGTCTTCACCCGTCCCCTCTCCATCTGATCTCTTTCTCCACTTCTTCGCCGGCGTCCACGACTCTCCTGAGCTCGGCCAAATACGGCCACCTTGATCTCATCTCTCACCTCTAATATTTCTCTCATCTTCACACACACGCACAAAAAACAGCCGTCCCACCTCCTCCTTTGTCACTACCTCGCCACACACACATACGAGAACAACAAAAAAAGGAAAAGAAAATGGTCAGAAAACAAAAGGAAAAACAAAATTAAGAAAAAAAGTATATAAAAATATTTGTTCAATTTCAATTTTCAGATTTTTGGGTCTTAAAAATGGATTTTTCTTCAAGTGTTGGAATTGGGTTTGAAACCGATTGAGGTGTAGGCTGTTCGGAGTTGGATCGTGGTTTTGTCCCAGTTTCTATCGGATTTAAGTTCTAACCGTAGGGTTTGGTTCATTTGCTCGTGTGACGGTGGAAAATTTCATCAATTGAAAACTTATACGAGTTCTTGTTTGATGAGGTTTTGTCCGTCGAGTTTCGATTCCGGCTCCTGTTATGCTACTGTACTTTCTTGAGGTCCATTCTAAACCTTTCTCTTTGTTGCTATATTCTATTACATCTTGAAGTGCCTTTTGCCTTTAATTTACTGATGTATTGATCTTGGTGGTATTAGCGTGTGTTAAATTTTATTTATTTTGTGATATTGAGGGTTGGGCACTTGAATTGAAAGAGATATTAGAACATAATGTTTTGTTTAATTTCGTTTGATTGCTTTGATCGTTAGGAGAATGTTTTAGGCCGACCGCATTTGGGTAGGCAAACCTTCTAGGACGTTCGTATTTTATCTTTCTTTTGAGGCGAGAGGTCACCCTTTAGTTAAATTTATCCGGGAAATACCCCGAAGGATTTGTAAATATATCTTTATCCGGGGTATGCCCCGAATTGAATGTAAATGTAGTCCAAAGAAGGAACGATTTGAGGAAGCATATAATATGATTTTTATTTTTTATTTTTCTTCTATTATGTGGGGAGGACCTCGAGCCTCTTTTGATTGTTTATTTTCTCTTTGCATTACCACCTCAATCTGAGTATTCTTCAAAGCCAACTTGATCACGTACACAACCGTACTAGCTACGGGACTCAGGGAATGCCTAACACCTTCTCCCCGAGTCAAATGAACCTCCTTGCCCGAATCTCTGGCGTAAACTTAGTTTTGGAGTCCAAAGTGTTTTTAAAAGGAAAATTATTTTTTTTAAAAACGGTGACCTGACACACTGAAACCAAAGTCAGGTGGCGACTCTGAGTTAATCCTTTTGAACACGATTTTTTTCACTTTCAAAATTGAAAAACCCTTTTGAACTTTATAAAAANGTTTAGGGTTTAGGGTTTAGGGTTTAGGGTTTAGGGTTTAGGGTTTAGGGTTTAGGGTTTAGGGTTTAGGGTTTAGGGTTTAGGGTTTAGGTTTTTGTGTTTATTTGCTTTATTTGATTTTTATTTATATTTAGTTATGTCGTTTTATTATTTTCTAAATGCCTATTTCTTTATAGTTTTTCCTTTATGTGTTACCGCTTTATAACTGTCATCATTTGCATAACCATAAGTCTTCTTTCTGCAACAAGTCTCGTAGAACGCGTCGCGTACACGAACTCTTCTTTGAGTCACCCTTATCTTAGGAGGGGAAGCTGTCGGACGTATGGAGTGGGTGGAAAGCTTAAGCAGCCACCATCGACCATACGCTTCCCCAAATTGCCTTGTTAGTGAACTCCAAACGTATGTCAGCCTTTAGGTCATTTTTATTTGCATCATATTATTACGACCTAGCAGGGCCCGGTCCCAGGTACCGTGTTCCTTTGTAGGAAACCTTTCCAAATTGTGTCAAATGAGCCTGTTGGCCCAAAGTGACTTTCAACCATCTATGTGCTAAATGTTGCATCTTTGAGGGTAGAAAGGTCATTTGGCGGACTAATGTTTGGGGAGGAAGGGGAAAAAATGAAGTAAGTTGTGTTTTTTCTTTCTCGGCTTTTTCAAGAAAAGACAAAAAAAAAATGAAAATGAAAAACCCAAAAAGATTTTGCACTTTCCCATTATTTTTCAAAAAAAAATCAAAAAAAAAAAAAAGAGAAAAAGGAAAGTCCAAAAGATTTTACATGTTTCATCATTTTTCAAAAAAATCCAAAAACCGAAAAAGAAAAGAGAGAGAAAAAGAAAATCCAAAAGATTTTACATGTTTCATTCTTTTTCAAAAAAAGACAAAAAATATGTTTTTGTTTTTCAAATTTGTGTTTTTTAAATTATCTTCCATATCCAATCTTCCCGAACTACGCATACCTACTTCGCGTCTTTTGGGGTGAGATACGTAGGCAACCCACGTAGGGTCCGGTCTTCCTAGTGGGTTTTAGGTTCTTGGCTTTGCGGGGTCTTAGCCAAATCTTGCATATTTAGCCACTTTTTGCCACATCGGCCATTTTGCAAAATAAGGTTATTTTCATAAAAGTGGTTCATTGGCCCATGATCAGAATATCGAGTTCGCAACTAAGTGTCCCATTACTTTAAGGCCGGCCCTTGTTGAATTTGCATCACTAGCCGTGTTTGGCCGCATCGACCATTTTTGCAAAGTGGGTAACTTTTGCAAAGTAATTTCTGGGGCCATAATTATTGGGAGTTCGAAGTCATATGAGATTCAGTAAAGTATTCCCATGTCTTTGAGGTCACTTTTGTTGAGTTTTGCATTAATAGCCACCCTTGGCCACATAAGTCATTTTGCAAAAATAGCCTAATCATGCGTTGCATATATCCAATAGAAGGTGTCATAGAATCGCATAGTGTCTTGAGTCTCTAATATATTTGGTCTTATTTTTCTTATTCAGGCGTGGATCTATTTACCAGTGCTCAAGTATGACAGATACTCTAGGACCATCACATTTGGGAGCTTCTTTGAAGAGATTTTTTTTTATATTTTTGAGTCTATTTTATGTTGTCTTTTAATTTCTAGTCTCGTACAGTAATACTGAGTATGTTAGTCTAGTTAAGATTGTCGAGTCTTTTGTTATAGTACTTCCTGTTTTGTATTTGAAAAAAAAAAATTATAAATGAAAAATTCAAAAAGATTTTTATTTTTTATTAGTTTATTTTATTCATCATTTTTTCAGAACTAAGCTTGGTCTGATTCATGTGAAACATGATATGTAGGCAAACTACATAGGGTTCGATCAAATCATTTTCAAAATTTAAAAAAAAAGGGAAAAAAGGGAAGGAAAAAAAAGAGAAGTTGTGAAATGTGAAAAACGAGGGGAAATTACCGGATGCAAGAAAAGAGCGATAGTCAAAAGAAAAGAGGGAAAAGAAATGAGCAAATCAAGGAGAGAAGAAAAGGGTAAGGAGAGTAAAGTCGGGATGATGCCATATGACCCTACGACCCTCAAAGCCATTTTAGAACCATTAATTGTTGCTAGGTGCATTACACGCAATGTGATATTATTATTGTAAATGCCCTAACGCTAACACGATGGCTTTGTTTTATTTTTCCCTATTACTAATAGAGTTTTCAGGAAGGTGGTTAGTTTGTTGGCATCCTGGCAAGTCATCCCTACAACACTAGGTCAAAGCGTTAGACAACTATGACTACAAAAGAAGCAGACACAGGAGTTGTGGACCCGCCGAGGGAAATTGTTGAATTAGAATCGGAATTGAAAGAGTAGCTCCATAGGGTAAAACATCAGATGGGGGAGATGTATCAGGCCTGGGTTAGGGGACACCCTCCACCTTCATTCCCTACCATCTACGCAGAAAACCCTGCTTCCATTCCACCACTATCCCAAGCCCAAATGCCCAATACCATTGACCTCGCCCTACAACACGCACCGGGATTCACCCCTTACCACTCCTACCCGGGCACTTCGTCCCAAACTTTTCATGCCCCACCAACCAAAACAACCACACACACTGCTTCAACATCTGCTCCTATTTTTGTATCCCCTCCACAAGCCACCCTTCACTAATCCTCTAGTGAGCCCGCATTCCAAGCTCCAGATACTCAACACTATGCTCCCGAACCCACGTTCAAAGTCTCAGATCCTTACTCCTACACTCCCCACTTTGACTTGCATGATGAAACTGAGAAACCACCCATGAACGCAGAGCAGGAGGAGATATCTAGAAAAGTAAAGATTTTTGAGCAGTCACTTAGAAATATGCAAGGGTTAGGAAGCCAGGTGAGCGTAGCCTATAAGGATTTGTGTTTGTTCCGTGATGTCCAACTGCCTGCCAGGTTCAAGATGCCCAAGTTTGACTTGTATGACGGACACGGGGATCCTGTAGCTCATCTGAGAGATTACTGTAGTAAAATAAGAGGCGGCGGGGGAAAAAACGAATTGTTGATGGCATACTTCAGCCAAAGTCTGAGTGGAGCAGCTTTAGAATGGTACACCCTCCAGGACGCCAACAGGTGGTATACATGGGATGATATGGCTCAGGCTTTTGCTCAACATTTTCATTATAATATAGACATTGTCCCAGACCGCTTATCTCTGACCAAGGTGGAAAAGAGGCCTAATAAGGGCTTTTGGAGAATATGGGGTCCGTTGGAGGGAGCAAGCTGCACGAGTCAATCCTCCGATGGAAGAAGAAGAGATGGTTAAATACTTTCCTCAAGCTCTGGAGCCCACTTACTATGGCCATTTGATCTCTGCCATTGGTAAGCCTTTCAGTAATGTGGTAAAAATGGGAGAAATGGTAGAAGATAGGCTGAAGTCGAGCAAGATCATGAGTTATTCTACTTTAAAATCCACAACACAAGCAACTCAGAACGACACGGGAAACTTGTTGGGTCAAAAGGAACATGATGATGTTGCCATGGTTGTCTCAGGATCACGACATGGCCCCGTGGGTCCACCTCACCAATATACATAGCCTCAACCTCAACCCCAAACCTATCCCCGAGCTCCACATAATCCTCCTCAACATTATTCTCCGTACAGTGTCCAGTCATTTGTTCAACCACTGGGTCACCCTTTCTGGCGAGCACCAGCACCGCAAAATACTCGTTTACCTTCACAACATTTCCGAGCACCCAATAACCATAGAAAATAGGTGCATAGAGTGGAACAGAGGCAACAAAATAGTTTCACGCCAATTGAAGAATCCTACACAAGCTTGTTTGAAAAGTTGAAACATTCTAGTCTGATTGAGCCTCTCCTTGGCTATACTCCGAACCCATATGCAAAAGGTTTTGATCCTACTATACGGTGCATGTACCTCTCTAATGTCCAAGGGCATAGCATTGAAGATTGTCGTTCTTTGAAAAGGGAAATAGAAAGAATGATTCAAGAAGGGATAATTATGGTCCAAGGCAGTAATACCCCAAGTGTCACACATAATCCTCTACAGGTAC
Organism: Nicotiana paniculata; assembly: GCA_005239505.1. NCBI lineage: Eukaryota > Viridiplantae > Streptophyta > Magnoliopsida > Solanales > Solanaceae > Nicotiana > Nicotiana paniculata. Next base: position 19,828 of record ML363250.1, on the reverse strand, counting down.
TTGACAATGTACCAATTGTTGGGATGGTTTGCAATGATGAAAGGTTGGTCGAAGGAGTCAATTAGCCACCTGGTGAAGACAATGTGATTGAAGTTAGTGAAGATCCCATCATTTTTGATGCGGAACTCAGTGGCTAAGATGTCGAGCTTTGTGATTGGAAAGACACTCCTTTCTTGGGTAGCCAAGAAGGAGTTTTGGTGGTTCACGTTTCTGTCGTCCGGATTATTTCAGGGTTGTAATCTGGATATGGTCTTGTGGCTCAAACCCTTGTTCTTATTATTTTTCCTAGTTTGTTTTATTGTAGTAACTCGTCTAGTGTTATCTAGGATTGTTCCAGGGTTGTAACCCACGTCTATTTTAATTGTTTTGTTCAAACCCTTTTCACCGTCTTTCTAATGCAATCTCCTATTTTCTGTTAGTTCTAATAAGTTTTTGTTTAGGTTACTTTTCCTTTTATAGTTATTTTCATGCTGACTCTAGTGACATGACATGCACACATAATTCTCAGCCTGGTCTTGAATGTTAGTTTAATCATGAAGCAATGAAACAATTTTGAATATGATAAAATGATGCATTTGAGGAAAAAATAAAGATTCACGCATTCTGAGATAGCTTGAAGCTTGCATTGAGTGGAACTGTGGCAGCTGGTCGGGGAAATCGAGAAGTTGATGTGAGCATACAACAAGGAAATATCTCTCAAGCAATTTGAGGAAGATCAGTCAGTGCTGAAATGTATTCTTTCACATCGAGATAAGGTTGAGTCAAATCTGCTTCGACTGGCAAGGGTCATTCATTGGGACAAAGGTATTGCCCGGTGACACTTTTTGTTTGTGTTGATGCCATCAATAGATACTATGTATGATTTCTTTTGCTTATTTTCAATTGCATGTTTGTACTTGGCATTTTGAAAGTTTGGTATGACGAAGGCATTTTATTCTGCTACCCCAACACTTTTATCTTTTGCTACCCATTTTGAGCCTTAATTTGTTTTGTTTCATACCCCTCTTTTGGAATCAGAAGTAGAGTTAGGAACTAGAAAAGGAAAAGAAAAAGAGAAAAAATAAGAAAAGAAAGGAGAAAAAAAAGAAGAAAAAGAAAGGAAAAGAAAAAAAGACAAAAGAAAAAAAAGAAGAAAAAAAATAGAAAATGAAAAAATGATAAAAAAGAGAAAAAGAAAGAAAGATGAAAAAAGTCAGGCCAGGTTGGAACTATGTTCGACCTGATTCCTGTTAAGGATACGTAGGCAATCTTACTCTAAGGTTCGGTCCCATTAAAACAAAAATCCAAAAAATGAAAAATAAAAAAAATAAAAAAAAGGATTCCCCAGACCAAGAAACTGGGGCAGAAGTTTTAATTTTGGCCAAAAGATTTGATTCCAAAAGTTGATATTTTGAATTCTTTCATCATAAATTATTTTGAGCCTTCATGCCACCCTTTCTTTCCAACCCTATCCAAAAGCCTACATTACGGTCCAAAGAAAGACCTTCCGACCAATCTTTGAAGATGCCAAAGCAAGTTATTGGTGAAAGTGTGATTTTCTTGAATCATAGGTAATACCTTGTTCTCAGCAAAAAGAGATAAAATGATAAAATGAGAGAGTTTTATTGGTAAAAATTCTTAGGAGCACCATGAGGCGATGGTGAGTTGAGAGAAAGAGCAAATAAGAGAGGTTTGATGGTGAAAACCCTTCGGGCACTACAAGTCGAATAAGGATCGTGAATCAGATAGAATGATCGGAGCATTGAAGCCCAGTTTCATGGCACAGAGGTATAACAAGAGTAGAACATTAGACTTGCTTGACAAATTAGGCTGCTCAATCCAAAAATGCATGTCATAGTCATTAGAGCTGATGTCCATATGTGATAAGTTTCTATTTGGTAATTTTCTTGTTTGATATAATCTCTTTCCATTGTCCTCTACTCTGTTCCTCTTGCTTTGTTCAACTCATCTTTTTGAGTCCATTCGGTCAGAACAAGTGAGAAATGACTTCAAAGTTTGCTACCAGCTTTCCAATTGCACAGATCGGCATCTGGCTAGCACATCAAAGCGACATAATTCAGGAAAGAACAATATTCCCATTGATTTGATAATGATCGACGTGCTTTGGGATTCATGTTAAATGTAAAGGTTCGGTAAATGTCAATTCATGAGCAATGCATCGGGTATAAGGTATTGGGCTTGAGCTGATGAGAGGTGTTTTCATTGATAAGGGTTGACAGATAAAGTGGTTAACCAATAACAAGCAAGGTCTTCCAAGTGGATATCAAAGTTATCATGGAAAGTGAAGGAGCACAAGCCCTCAAGGTCAAGGTCACAAGATAACCACCATGTTTAAACTCACAAGTTTTTCTTTGTCTGAAACAGGGATGAAGGTTATGTTCACATCAAAGCTTGAATTCTTCAGGTGTAATGCGCCAATTCTGCTTTTACAAAGGTGACTGAGAAGATCACACATCACCCCTAGGAGATGCACTTCCTTGTCTGGCTCTTTCAAATATATTTTTGTTTAGGAGATGCACTTCCTAAATTGAAATTTCACCCTTAGGAGGCGCACTTCCTAGCTTTTGGTTCAATTTAAGTTCATCCTTAGGAGACGCATGTCCTAGTTGGAGTCATCGAAGTTTTATCCTTTAGGAGACACACTTCCTAGTGGGGGTCTTTCAGATTACACAGTTTAGGAGACGCACTTCCTAAATTGAGCATTTACCCCTAAGAGACGCACTTCCTAGTTTGGGTCATTTAAGTTCGTTCCTAGGATACTCATTTCCTGGTTTGAGTCATTTAAGTTCATTCCTAGGAGACGCACTTCCTAGTTTTTGGTTATTTAAGTTTCACCCCTAGGAGATGCACTTCCTAAATTTACCCCTAGGAGACGCACTTCCTAGTTTTGGGTCATTTAAGTTCATTCCTAGGAGATGCACTTCCTAGTTTTAGTCATTGAAGTTCACCCCCTAGGAGACGCATTTCCAAGTCTGGTTCTTTCAGATTTTGTTTAGGAGGCGCACTTCCTAAATTGAGATTTTACCCCTAGGAGATGCACTTCCTAGTTTTGGGTCATTTAAGTTCATTCATAGGAGACACACTTCCTAGTTTGAGTCATTGAAGTTTCACCCCGTAGAAGACACACTTCCTAGTCTGGGTCTTTCAGCTTTTGTTTTAGGAGACGCACTTCCTAAATTGAGATTTTATCCCTAGGAGATGCACTTCCTAGTTTTGGGTCATTTAAGTTCATTCATAGGAGACACACTTCATAGTTTGAGTCATTGAAGTTTCCCCTAGCAGACGCACTTCCTAGTTTAGGTCTTTCATGTTTTACTCTTAGCTGACGCACTTGATAGTCAAAGGAGACGCATATCCTAGTCGAGTCTTTAGTTTATTCTTATCATTGCACAAGTGGTCTACAATTTTTCTAACAACTCGCAAATCTCCCAAGTGCAAAATGGGGCATAAAAGTTTGTTTGTTTTGTTATTTTGATGGTAGGCGCCCACCTGAAGAACGAGGGAATTCATTTCAAGTTTCAAGTCATTGATAGGCGCCCCCCTGGAGAACGAGGGAATTCTTTACAGAGTTAGTGCAAATTTTAAGCCAGTAGCAGGCGCTCACATGGAGAACGAGGAAATTCTTTTCAGAGTTAGTGCAAGTTCTAAGTAGGTAACAGGCGCCCACCTGGAGGACGAGGGAAATCATTTCAGAATTATTTCAAGCTTCAAGTCAGTAGCAGGCGCCCACCTGGAGAACGAGGGAATTCTTTTCAGAGTTAGTGCAAATTTCAAGTCAGCACCAGGCTCCTACCTAGAGAATGAGGGAATTTATTTCAAGTTTCAAGTCATTGGCAGACGCCCAGTTGGAGAACCAGGGAATTCATTTCAAGTTTTAAGTCAGTGACATGCACCCTCTTGGAAAAAAAGGGAATTAATTTCAGAGTTATTCAAATTTTCAAGTCAGTAGCAGGAACACACCTGGAGAATGAGGGAATTCATTTTAGAGTTACTTTCAATTTTCAAAATTCAAGAGGCATCAGGAGCCCGCCTGTAGAACAAGGTCAACTGTACAATTTCAAGTCAGAGAGGCATCAGGAGCCCACCTGAAGAACAGGGTCAACTTTCAATTTTCCATGTTCAAGAAGCATCAGGAGAATCCCACCTGAAGAACAGGGTCAAGTTTCAGTTTCAAGTTTAAGTCAGAAGGAGCAGGAACCCGCCTGAAGAATAGGGTCAACCTCCAGTCTTTAAGTCAAATCAGAAGTAGCACGAGCCGCCTGAAGGACAAGGTGTACGAGCCCAAGTCTACTCCAAGTTCAAGTTTATTTCAAGTGCAGGAAGCAGGGTGCCCGCCTGAAGAATAGGGTCAACTTCCAGTTTTCTTGAAATTCAAGTCAGCAGGATGCCCACCTGAAGAACGGGGTGAATTTTTATTTTCGTGTTGAGGGATCAAGTGGAGATTCAAGGAATATTCAAAATAAGAAGTAGATAGGATCTTGTATTTTTATTTATTTTGCTATAATTTTTCCTTTATCTTTGATATAACGGCAGGGACCGCGGACCGAAACCTCGACGACACTCAATCGGCTCTCCACCTCGGTATACTCCATCACTGTTCCTACTTCTGAACTACACGTGACCTGGTTCCTTTATAGCCAAGGATATGTAGGTTGCTCAGATACTAGGGCTCAGTCACATTCTCCTTTCTTTAAGTTTTTGGTCTCTCTAAATAAGGGTCGGGTCAAAAAACCTGTCTAGTCGTTCTTTGTCTGAAAACTCTTCGTGTTTCCAGTCAAAGAAGGGAAGCTGTAGACATGTATTTTTTGACCCTCCCAGAGATTTTACACATTTTAGCGTACAACAATTTAGTTTAGGTCTAATATCGTTATTTTAATTTGTTTCGACTCTTTTACTTTATTTTATCACAAAATTGAAATATACAAAAATAATTTCATATATCTCTATTTAATTTAGGTTTTAGGTATTTTAAAAAAAAGATATTATTTTTTTTCAATCCCTTTTTCATTTTAGTATAATCTTTAAAAATACCAAAAAATTGTTTCATCTCATAATATAGTTGTTTTAATTAATTAAGATTGATTTTACATTTTTTATGATATTACTTTAGGAGTGAAATTAATATCTTTCTTAATCAGAATTACAAAAATTGTAAAATTAAGGCCCAATCCGATGGCCCAATACTTTACCCTAATATTACCTCCTTCTTCCTAATCTTTCACACACCTTCACACCCAAGAAGACACACTAAAAACCCTAGAAAACCCTAAGAAAACCTACACCCCAGAAAATACCATAACAGTAGTCGTTCATCCTCCTCTAACGGCCACAACAACCACCTTCACCCATCACTGCCGCCGCGCCGCCGCCGGAGAGATCAGCTACACACCCTAACTCTTCCCTTCACTCCTAAGCAACAGCCACCCACTGCCCCTTCCTTAACAGAAATCCGTCGGAAAACCAAGACCTCTCGCTCAACAGCTCCACCAGCCACCAACCCCGTCTCCACTACAAAACCAGTAGTCTTTACCCGTCCCCTCTCCATCTGATCTCTTTCTCCACCTCTTCGCCGGCGTCCATGGCTCTCCTGAGTTCGGCCAAATCCAGCCACCCTTGATTTCATCTCTCACCTGTAATCTTTCTCTCATCTTCACACACACGCACAAAAAAATAGCCGTCCCACCTCCCCCTCTACCGCCACCTCGCCACACACACATACGAGAACAACAAAAAAAAAGGAAAAGAAAATGGTCAGATTTGTTCAATTTTAAGAAAAAAAGTATATAAAAATATTTGTTCAATTTTAATTTTCAGATTTTTTGGTCTTAAAAATGGATTTTTCTTTAAGTGTTGGAATTGGGTTTGAAACCAATTGAGGTGTAGGCTGTTCGAAGTTGGGTGGTGGTTTCGTACGAGTTTCTATCGGATTTAAGTTCTAGTGGTAGCATTTGGTTCATTTTCTCGTGTGACGGTGGAAAATTTCATCAATTGAAAACTTATACGAGTTCTTGTTTGATGAGGTTTCGTCCGTCGAATTTCGATTCCGGCTCCTGTTATGCTACTGTAATTTCTTGAGGTCCATTCTAAACCTTTCACTTTGTTGCTATATTCTATTACATCTTGAAGTGCCTTTTGCCTTTAATTTATTGATGTATTGATCTTTGGTGGTGTTAGCATGTGTTAAATTTTATTTATTTGTGATATTGAGGGTTGGGCACTTAATTTGAAAGAGATATTAGAACATAATATTTTGTTTAGTTTCGTTTTATTGCTTTGATCGTTAGGAGCATGTTTTAGGCCGACCGCATTTGAGTAAGCAAACCTTCTAGGATGTTCGTATTTTAGCTTTCTTTTGAGGCTAGAGGTCACCCTTTAGTTAAATTTATCCAGGGAATGCCCCGAAGGATTTGTAAATATATATTTATCCGGGGTATGCCCCAAATTGAATGTAAATGGAGTCCAAAGAAGGAACTATTTGAGGAAGCATAGAATAGGATTCTTATTTTTTATTTTTCTTCTATTATGTGGGGACGACCTCGAGCCTCTTTTTATTGCTTATTTTCTCTTTGTCTTACCACCTCAATCTGAGTATTCTTCAAAGCCAACTTGATCACGTACGCAACCGTACTAGATACGGGACTCGGGGAATGTCTAACACCTTCTTCCCGAGTCAAATAAACACCCTTACCCGAATCTCTGGTGCAGACTTAGTTTTGGAGTCCAAGGTGTTTTTAAAAGGAATTTTTTTTTTTAAAAAACGGTGACCTGACACACCGAAACCAAAGTCAGGTGGCGACTCTGAGTTAATCCTTTTGAACACGAATTTTTTCACTTTCAAAATTGAAAAACCCTTTTGAACTTTACAAAACCTTTTTATTCTTTTTAATAGGGTTTAGTGAGTTTTTTTTTTTTTTTTTAAGAAAAATAAAAACAAAACAAAAATTAAAAAGGGGTGTGACATGTTGATTCTGAAATTCATGCTTTGTTGATACCATTAGCTATCCCCTAATTCCCATAAACCCCCTATGATCCTGTATACTATGTGCTCTATGTGTCCCCAATTCCCATCACCTCTGTATGAAGGATTGTGATTTGAATGTGCTGAATCTGTTTGTGCTGTGATTAGTCTACTGTTTGTTAATTGTCCTACTCTTGTCGACAAACTGTTTTTTACTACACAACTCTCCTATTTTATAAAATTGTTTCAACTAAGTCTTTTTATAAACGGTGCCTTTCCTATTAAAACCTTTTCAAAACTATGTCAAGCACTCTCACTCTACTCTTAGGTCCTTAGGTTCTGCCCCTCCAGTGTATGACTGCCTTGGGATTCCTATGAGATCCCTCTGAACTCTGGTGCACTGGGGATGGCCCTTCCACACTGCACTTACTCAATTATGGTTATGAAATATGGGTGTGAGCACTTCCGGGATCCCTTGAGGTCCTTAAGGAACTCTGACACACTCGAATATGAGAAAGGCTATGAAACATTTGAGCACTTGAGGTTCTGGGAATCTGGGCCTATTTTTCAGGCTCCCTATAGTTTAACTTCTTCTTTTTCTTTATCTATTTATGTAATTTACTCAGTTGGTCTGTAATAATAACTTCTAAACAGATATTGGGGATGGCTAGTGAAAATGAGAGGGCAACATATATATTTTATCAATATCAAGGGGTAAAAACCATGCCTTAGGTTTACATTTCCTATATGTTCATTTAGAATCCATGTTTAGGACCAATACATTCTAAGCATGTCATGCATTAGATATCATGTTTTAGGTTTACTGCTTCAGCATCTCATTTGACCCTATTTATCACTTAGAAATCCTACTTCAGGGCTAAATAAGAGCATCAACATGAAAAAATGTTACTCCTTCACATCCTGAAATTATGCTATAACTTCATGTGCATTTAGAAATCATGCTTTAGGAATTCTACAACCATTTTGCGTCTCTGTGTGCTTAGTAGATATCATGCTTTAGGATCTCGCCCAGTCACACTTAGTTAAACTACTGATGCATGAAAAAAGACATAAGACAGTCTCATATTTGATCATCCTGTTTTAAATAAACTTGTGATAATCCCTGTATTTTGGAACACTTAGAACAACATGCTTTTAGGTAAAACAACTTCTGAACTGTTTTTTAACAATTCTGGTAATCATTATGCACAATGCCACTCCTAGGCAAGCCTTAGGTAATTAATCTCTTTAAAAAACTTGAAGACTGTTGCTTTGTGTTTACTGTCTAACGGTTAACAGGTTTTAAACTCAATAGGCAAACTGATTAGGTCCCGCTTCTGTGTTTATAAAATTGAAGCTGCATATCTTCTGTGTTCTAATTTTCATTTAGACATCATGTTTTAGGATCCTGCTTAATGATATTGCCCTTGTTTGTGTGTGAGACGTGTTGCTTATGTGCATAATCTGGGGAGGTAAATCTGAGCCTCTTAACTGCTTTTTTCCTATTTTATCTGTTCAAATCCTATCTGTTCTTGCATGTCGCCTAGTATTTTCTCCTTTCAACCTTAGGGGTATGTCTAGAACTTCCTATAGATAGAGGTCCTAAATCCCTTAAGGGCCATTAAGAAGGGACGGGTAACAACACGCATAGAGATCGTTAAACAACACTCGCTTTAATAATCGCTAAGGGGTGGGGAAGGGTAGATATGGATATGATGATCGGTGCGTTAATGCAACGTGTAGCCCCTCTTCTTAGGAGTGATTACCCGGCATTGTACCGATGTGATCCTATAGGATAAACGACCTAGGACCCCCCTCCCCATCCTTACATATGCGTGTTTAGATCATAACTCTTTCAATCCTTGTATATTTATTTTTTAGACTTTAAATCTTTTAAAACTTTAGCACATATGTGTGCTTAGACTGCGAATCTTCCCAAAATATTTATTTGTTTACCTATATGTGCTACCTGTTTTTAAAATTCATAAAGCTTGTTTGGCCGGGAACCACAGTTGTGGACTTTAAGGGGTGCCTAACACCTTCCCTTTGAAGTAATTTCAAGCCCTTACCCAATCTCTGGTTATTCAATTAGTGTTATTGTGACCCTTAATAGGTTCCCTAACGCACCTCAAAATTGTTAGGTGGCAACTCTTCAATTCCTTATCCCTTTCCCAAAAGAAAATGAGTTATCTCAATAATGTCGAATACCCTGACCGCCCCGAAGGGGGGAGAAAACAAGGGGGGGGGGGCGACAAAATCTTCAAATGTTTATATGCATTTTGACCCGGTGCACCGGTGAAGAAACTTCGTTGATCGAGCAAAGTGAGCATCACAATGGTTATTTAAAAGTTTCCTGCCCTAATAGGGCATGGTACTATAACACTTGCATACCCTTCATTCAGCAACACCCGGTGTGGAGGCGCTCGTGGTGGAGGTGGGGGTGGAATGGGAACATTTTCTTGAGGCGGTCGGCCTCGTCTATTGGCTTGAGGTTCAAGAGGGACCTCATTCATTGCATCATCATCAACGTCCACATCCCCCACGGCTATGTTTCCAAGCTAATTCTTTGCCATGATTGCACCTACAATACTCACACGTTAGTAACAAGGAAGGAAAAGAAGATATTCCAAAAACACACCTAAATATATAGCTAACACCGTCTTTTAGCTCCCCGGCAACAACTCCCAAAATTGATCTTGTCCAATTTCACTCCTCTATTGAGGATATGAAAACGGTAATAATAATACCCAACAGAGTCGGGGTTGAATACCACTGGGAGCTACGTGAATGGGTGCTAGTAGTATATATCTTAGCTCGTGAGTTTGTATATCTTAATTTACACTTCTGAAATATTGGGTTTTGTTTGAAAGTCTAGATTAAACTACGATTGCAATTTAAAGAATGAAATTAAGAAATTATTTTGGTTGTTTTTCAAATGATACAAAGGCCTAGGGCTATGATCTTCACCTAGGTGTTCACTTAATGGGTTGTGAACTTTAAAGCTTGTTTTATTGGTCGGGGTGTATTATAGATATCAACACTCAAGTGCCCACTCAATACCTCTCGTTCAGAGAGTGATTTTGCCCAATTTGGCTTTCTCAAGTCCAAATGGGTATTGAAACAATGCAGCTGATAATAAGCTCAAGTTGGATTTTACTATCTCTAGGTTCAACCCTTTAATTGGGCTTATGAATCTCTCGATTGACCCAATTTATTGCTAGCCATGTTTTTCTAGACTAAGTCTCTCTTTCTCAAGTAGAGACCAAGTCAAATAGGCATGAAATAATGTTTGCAACCATTAATTCTTCAAATAAAAGCAAGAACAAGGCTAGATAATCAACACTCAACCATACACAAGCAATAAATGAAACACCTATTAAGTTTACACAATTAGGGTTGGGTCACAACCCTAGTAAAAATATAGCTACTCATGATTAAATTAGAAGAAAAAGAAGAAGTGATAATTAAACCCATATTAATAATTAAGATGATGAAAATAATACTCAAAAAAATCAAAGTAGCAAAAACTACTAAAAGGAGCAAAGTAAAACATCTAGAATGGCTTCCGATTTCTAAAGTTAACCTAATAAATTGGAACTCTTCTATTTATTTAATGCTAGAATTTTCGGACAAAAAAATGTCCTTTTGGAGGTTCAACGGCCGCATAATTCCACATGCAGCCCGCACTTTGCTTCAGCCTGGCAGGTATGAAAACCTGCGGCCGCATAATTCTGAACTGCGGTCGCACTTCTCTCTTTCTTCGGTCCGTACATTTATGAGTGAGGCCGCACATTTCTCTTCCGCGGACCGCGCAAATATGACTGCGGCCGCGTAGTTGATCTTATGCAGCTGCACAATAATTGTGCGGTCCGCACTTCTGTTGAACTTGAATGCAGGTTCTCTGAAGTTTTGATCTTTCCCAGGTTCTGTGGCCGCACATTTCATGTGCGGACCACACTTTGCACTTGTCTCTGATGAGATTTCCTTCACAATCTGCGGTCGGTACTTTTGAGTTCTGTTCCTGTTTTTGTCCTTGAGTTCATATCACTCCTTCTTGAGTTGGATTTCATCTTTGGGGCTCATTTTTCACTATTCCTACAATTAAGCATATTTCATCATTTTTCGGGAACATAATTAAATGCTTTTGGAATAAAATGAAAGAAAAAAGTGCTAATAAGTAGTCAAAATCTCCACTTATCATAAGGGAAAGAGTCCAGTCTTTGAGAAAGAATTTTTGAGTGAAGATGATGATGAAGTGGAAAAGGAAAAAGAAATGGAGAAAGAAAAAGAAGAGAAGAAACCTCATAGAAAGAGGAAGAGTACAAGCGAGGAACCTGGTTCCTCCAAAAGGGCAAGAGTAGAGCTGCCAGAGTTGGAGAGAAAAGCCAATCTCAAAACTCAAAAAGTGCTGCGGGGTCGAGTTTTCGACCCTGAGATTATTGAACAAGCAAGGACGAAAGAACTAGTGGAAATTTTGGAGTTCTTAAAATGGAGCCATCTTTTTGCACCTCAAAGTCCAAAGATGTATGAAGATGAAGTGATAAGTTTTTATGTTGGGTTGTTTGTTCTGGATGAGGCGACATTGTGCTTGATTGTTAATGGGAAGGATTTTGTCATGGATGAGGATACACTTGCTGAAATTCTTGAAATGCCCACAAATGGGCGGAGAACAGTGGAGGGAACTGCTTCCTCTACTTTGAAAAAGCTAATTATATATAGGAAATACACACTGACAAGGGAAATGAGGGATTAGAATTTACATTTGAGAAAACATGTCGAGGACCTTAAAGAGCTGATAATCACTAATCAAAGATCTGCAAATGAAAGAGTGGACAAACTCCTCAAGGTGTTTTGTTGCTCCTTAATCTCTTGTGTCTCCTGCCCAGTGCTTTCCATTTTAACACCTTTTGCCAGTCCTATCCATATCATGTCCTCTTTTTGGTGTTGTTAATTAATAACTATGGCATGTTAGATGGTTAAATTTATAATATTTGCGTTGATTGGTACATATGTTGCTTAATTTTTCTCCCTATTTTTAATGAGCAATTACTATCTATTTTGTGCAACATCAATCTCTTGTGTTCTATTTTTGACTATGTTGTGTGCACAAAAGTGGCATGAGTTAATGTTGTTGGACTTATTTTTTGTTGTGCTAATTCTGTCATTTATTTCAATGATGCCAAAAAGGGGAAGATAATTGAGGGGGGTTCAATCAATTCTGGAATCTGGTTCTCAGAGGGAAGGCGCCCGATTCGTAAGGGAAACAAGCTGGGAATCTGGTTCTCGGGGGGAATAATGATTCTAGGGTTGTCATCATAATAAATGGGAAAAATGATAAGTTATGCTATTATGATTTTGATGATTTGTCAAACATTATTGAGGAACCAGATAGGAACCTGATGCAATCAGTTCCTTTGCGCCTGTTGTGATATGCTTCATTGTCTGGCCAAACATTCTCGAGAAACCAAATAGGGAAACAAATAAGGGAACAAATATGATTAGTTCCCCAGCTATCGTACAATCAACTCTACAGCTGTAAAAACTGTCTTACTGTAGCGAATAGCAACAATGTAGCGGCACAACCGCTGCTGCTAGAGGTCAAACCAAAAGGTGTATTGTCTCTATCTATTACCACATGCTCTCTCTCTCTCTCTCTCTCTCTCATATATATATATATATATATATATATATATATATATATAGAACATGATACGGGGTTTGGCTTAACACTTGACAATCTGAAAAACTTATCATCTCAAGTGCTAGCCGCCACTGTTTCCTCCAGGTGCACTCAAGAACACATCTGCTACAATCCAAGGACTAGATCCCAATGCTGAAGATGTCTTGAGTCCTTAAGTTTGTTGAGTTTTTGGATTTTGTTCTTTACTAGTATACCTACACGACTTTCTAGAAGTATTCTGTAGGATATTATTTTGTATTATTGTTTTGGTTGTTTGCCTAAAATTAGTTAAGAGTGTTGCTTTGTAATATAGTTATTGCAAAGAGCTTAAAATAGAGTTATTGTAAGGGGTGAAGGATCGATAGTTTAATTCTTAGATTGCAATAGATTATAATCTAAAGTTTGCGCAGCTTAGTGGAGTTGAAATTCTATTGGGGTAGGTCATGATTTTTTAATCTATTGAGCGGAGAGTTTTTCACGTAAATATCGCGTGTTCTATACTTACTGCTTGTTAACTGTGGAAACTAATAGAGAACCTGATTCTCTATACTGCTTGGCGTGGACCCTAGTTCTATCAAAGAAATACTAGAACTACTTAGATCATATGTCAATTACATATCTTATAATTTTTGACCCTGGAAATAGTTTGTAAGTCAATCCAAATGGGACAGAGAGAGACAATTCGTGAGCTAAAATATACTATATAATCTACGCCAAGTTGTGTATTTGACAATACAAATGATTTTACAGGATCAATGACCAAAGAAGAGATTCATAACGGAAGAAGGGATCTATGTTTTCTGAAGAAGCAAATGGTTTGTTATACTTCACAATAATCACTAAGAAACAAAACAAAAGAGAGAAGAAAAACAAAGGAAAGGCCGCAGACCGCAGTAAATTCTTCTTAACCCAGAGAATATACATTTAACTTATAAATAAATATAAAGTGTTCCATACTAAGTTCTCGTAGGATTCGTTTCTATGACTGTTGGGTCAGAAAAACATTTATACATATAGATTTTTTATGAATAAAACATATAAACGGATTATGTTCACGTAATACTAAAAATGCGTGACAATATCCACATTTTTCTTGTTTAAATTTGTTTAAAATGTCGTACATCCCTAAAATTGTCAAGATTAACCTACCTACTTCTTTTAAAGTATTTCATTTGGTAGGCAATAAAATAATTTCATCTCATTTATGTAAACTCTGCTAATAATATGTTTGCCATCAAAATGGACGAGTTTTGCATTAAATGAAAATACTCACACAATATTTAGGAAAATTACAAAGGTTGAATCCTCTGCAAGGAATTATTTTACTAAATCACCTAATTAGTTGTACCATTAGATTAATAAGTTTCATTGGTAATCTGATAATTGAATTCATGGAAACAGTTTCATTGCAAGAAAGTCAATAAATAAGATGAACAAAAACTGCAATTACCATACATTCTCAATGGAGTTGCACCAAACCTTCTGAAAATTAAAATTTTAAACAAAGTTCTATATTGTTTTACACTGCAACGTGTTTTTAATTTATTTGGAAACTTTGTCTATTATTACTATTACAAGGTTTCTTTGTCATAATGTTGAGTCGTTTTCACAACGAGTTACATGTGCGCGTAAAGCTATCATTTATTTCCTTTTACCATTATGTTAACTCATCGACGATTCTTGTATCGTGTGGGACCCAGTAAGGGAATATGCTCAGAGAATATTTTTAATTCTTCGTGAGCTCCAAATCAAAATCACTAATCAAACATGGAGGGATTTCATTCATTCATCACGTGCATGTCACGTGATGTTGGGTATACTTTTATATATTTCAATGTTACTTTACCTATGCTTTCATCATTTTTTGGTGCTATTTGATGTTGAAAATGCCCTAACATATGTTAATTATTGATTTTCTTTTTATTAATTAAATTACATGTGATGATTTAGGACGTTTGAATAACAAAAATATGAAGAAAAAATATTCCAACAGTAGGAAAAGAGGTTGCATGCAACCTAGCTGCAATGCCATTTGAAGCAGCTTTAGTAGTGAAGTCTTAAGAAAGCCTCCAGCTTAACATCCGCACCTGGGCGCATCAGAGTTGAAGGAACAGAGCTTGGATATGAAGCATCCACCCCAGCATCCGCTGCTGGGAATTTCAAGCTGAAAAAGATGCGAAGCATCCAGCTTAGCATCAATCCCTCAAGCTGACTCGGAAAAAAGGAAAAGGATAATTTTATCCCACGATTTTTGTACGTAATATCTAAAGGAAAAATTCTCTTTTAGGTCATCTAACTCACTTAGAAGCATAGAAAAACCATCACGGAGTTTAGAGACGGTAGAATTCATCTTGAGTTCTTCCCTTTTCTCTACTTCTATTGATTTTTATGTATTCTTGGGAAATACTTGTGATTACTATCATGACTATGCGTGGCTAAACTTGTTTATTAGTCTGGGCTTATGATTTTTACATGAATTTTGATATTCGAATATTGGTTTGACGATTAAATTTATTATATTGGGTCATTTATTTATATCCCGAGCCTAATTATTTTACTGCCTAGCTAACAGTGAAATACTATATGTGAATCTTGAGTTGAACTTGAAAGAGATAATTCTTGGTTGCAATAGGATTGAATAGAGAACAATCTTGAACCTAGTTATTACGGGAATTGATTTGTGAATACAGATAGAAATATACCTATTTGCTGTATTTAGCCAATTGTGCATTAAATTATTTATGCGTTCTTTTTATCTCTAATCTCATAGAAATATAGGATTCGAAATAAATTTAATAGGCGAGTAGAAGTTATCAAATTTCTACGAGTATTATTATCCTTGCAAGTTAATAACCCACATAAATTAATAAGTCAAGTTAATTGAAAAATTTAACACGATTGTTATCCAACCATGACCCTGGTGTTGGGATTTTAGGCTTTTTCCCTTTCTATGTGGATAAATAAAATACCTTTTCTACCTAGACTACTTTTTCATATAGCCTACTAATATCAAGACATATAAATATGACCTATTTTAGGTTAGAAACATAACAAGAGAGAAAACATAAAGGGCATCCGTTTTTGAAGCCTTGTGAGAGATAAAAGTGTGTTCTTTTGCTCTAGAAAGTTTCTGCTCAGGCAGTCTGCTTCAATTAGCATTTTCTAACTCGTTAACCGTTGGATCGTGCTCAAATTTGAACTGGAAGTTCACAACATCTGGTTCTTGAAGTTCTTTAGTGAAGATTGGATTTGGAGCCCTTTACTTCGATTTTGGAGGTGTTAACAATAGCTCATTTTTGGGGTGATTTCTCTCCTTTCTTCAATTGTTTTGGTGTTATCATTTATGTATTGTTTCTCTTGGTTTGAAACTTACTTTGTGGCCAATTTAGAGAACTTTTGTAACTCTTGTTGATTGATTTAGTGGAGCTTTGAGGGCCTTTGGTCCCATGGTTTTTACTCAATTCGTTGAAGAGGTTTTCCATGTAATATTGGTGTCTTGTGTGTTTGATTATTTTACCTTGCTATATTTATGGTGTTTGATATACTTGCTGCCCGTATTACCATTTGTGCCAATTTATTTTCTTCTCTTGGTTCAAATAGATTGGAAAAGTTTGACTTGGATGTTATTCAGTTGTTACCTCGTTGTGCACATTGCTTGTGCTTATTATTTCCCAACACGGTGGTATTAAAGTTTATGATTATATTTGATTGTGTCGATTATCTATTTGAATGATGGAGAAAAACATGATAAATATGATTTGTTTGAATGACTGTAATATTACATTTTGAAAGGCAAGATGAAAAATCTTTTATTTGTTAAGAAAATATATTTACGTGTGTTTGCTTCTAACAAACTTGAAACTCTATCTGATGAGGATTGAGAATTTGAGCACTTACAAATTTGCAGTTATATCAGACAATGGGGGAAGATAATGTTCGTAATCATATTGTTAATGAGACACATACTAGAACATTGTGTAAAAAGCTCGAGACACTTATGCTTCAAAGACTGGCAATAATAAGTTATTTCTGCTTAAACAATTGATGAATATTCGATACAAAGAGGGCAATCCTATTTCTGATCATATCAATGATTTTCAGGGTGTCGTAGACCAGTTGTCTAGAATGGGTGTAAGTTTTGATGAAGAAATACACGGAGTTTGGATGTTGAATACTTTTCTCGACTCTTGGGAGACTCTTCGGGTTTCTTTGACTAATTTCACTCCCAATGGTGTTGTAACTATGGAAAATTCTAAGAGTGGTATCTTAAATGAAGAGATGAGGAAAATATCTCAAGCTTCGTCACCATCAGCTTCACACTCTGATATTTTGGTTAGACAGGGGGAGAAGTAATTTCAGAGGTCAGAATGATAGAGGCAAAAGTAGAAGAAAGTCAAGGTCCAGGTACATGAATGTTACATATGATTGCTGTAATAAGAAGGGACACATCAAGAAGTTCTGTTTCAAGATAAAGATAGAAATGAGAAAACAAAAAGAAGAAGATGATAATAAAAATCATGTTGCTACTGTTGTTGAAGATGATTTTATTTTTGTCCAAGGTGAAGAGACGATTAATTTTGTTCATGATGAGGCTAGATGGTTTGTGGATTCAGATTTCACTTCTCATGTCACGCCAAAGAAGGAATACTTTTCTTCTACACTCTAGGTAACTTTGGAAAGTTAAAAATGGGAATGATGGTGAGGTTGATGTATTTGGTATTGGTACTATTTGTTTGAAAACTAACAAAGGCTCCATGTTAGTTCTTAACAATGTCAAGCATGCTCTAGATGTCCATCTGAATCTAATCTCTGCAGGAAATCTTGATGAAGAATGTTATTATAACATCCTTGGTGATGGACAGTGGAAGCTTACTAGAGGGTCAATGGTTGTGGCTCGAGGTATCAAGGTATCTCACTTGTATAAAATGCATGACTCCATTTCTATTGACTCAGTTAATTTGGTGGAGAATGATTCATTAGAGTTATGGCATAAAAGGTTAAATCATATAAGTGAGAAGGGTATTGATAGTTTGGCTAAAAAGAATTTGCTTTATGTAATAAAGAAAGCAAAATTACAGAGATGTGTTCATTGCTTAGCCAGGAAACAGAAAAGAGTTTCTTTTCATAGTTATCCGCCTTCGAGAAAGCTTGATTTGCTGGAATTACCTGACTTATGTGGTCCTTTTAAAGTAAGCTCTCGTGGTGGTGTACTTTACTTTGTGACCTTTATTGATGATCATTCTCGCAAATTTTGGGTATTTTCTATGAAGTCCAAGGACTAAGTACTTGATATGTTCAGAATTTTCAAGCCTTGGTTGAGAGGCAAACATGGAAGAAATTAAATGCATTTTCTTAGACATGGTGGTGAGTATATTGGTCCTTTTGATAATTATTGCAGATCACAGGGTATTCGACATTATAAAACTCCTCCAAAGACTCCTCAGTTGAATAGCTTAGCAGAGAGGATGAATAGAACTTTAGTTGAGAGGGTTAGATGTTTGTTTTCAGTTGCTAAGCTGCCAGACTCCTTTTGGGCAGAAGCACTTAATACTGTTGCTTATGTTATCAATTTATCTCCTACTGTTTATTTGAATAGTGATGTCCCTGACAGAGTTTGGTTTGGTAAGAATGCTTCTTATGATCACTTGAGAGTCTTTGGGTGCAAGGCCTTCATGCATGTTCCAAAGGATGAGAGGTCAAAACTGGATGTTAAAACTAGACATTGTATCTTCACTGGTTAAGGTCAAGATGAATTTGGCTATCGTTTCTACGATCCATTGAGAAGAAACTTGTTAGAAGTTGTGGTTTTGTATTCTTTGAATACCTGATCACACTCAACTATGTATTATAAAAGACTAAACGGGTGTTGCAAATATAATCCGGGGTATTATGCCCAGAGTCGATCCCACAGGGAATTTACGTATCAATCAAGTCTTTAGAATACTCAACTTTTACTCAATCGAGTCTCTCAAGACTTTTTTAGTATAAATTGGTGATGTTTTACTAATTCTACTGACAATAATAATAACTAACAATTACTAACAATGTGTTGTAAACAATTATGATAAAGGTCTAAGGTTATGGTTTCCCCCGTTGGTGAACTTACTTCTCGGATATTTCATATAACTTGATTAATTATCTCTATCAATCATGAACACTCTATCTACCATAAATCTCTCTCAAGTAATTATGATAATTTACTAGACGCACTCTCTCAAGTTACGCTAGCTAAATCGCATTACAGTTCACTTTAGATTGCACCCGAGGTATCGTTATTTCTAATCCAGCCTCTAAACCCTCGGTTATAACTTTCGTCTATACTCCGGGAGTGATGTTGTTCAAGCAACTACCTAAATATTCACTCTCTCTCAAGTAGATACATAATAAATAGGAACAGCTAATTGAGGGCCCTTTCAATCAACTACAACAAGAATGTAGTTGAACAAATAGAGATTAATGAACCAATCAAAACTATATTAATAACACAATAAGTTTATCCTCAAACGGGTTCCGCCAAAACCCTAGATTAAGAAAATTAGCTACTCATATTCATAAGAATCAATTCTAAAATAACTTGCATAATTGAACTACAAAATAATGAATAAAAGCTATAAAAATCAATGTTTGCTTCACTGAGTAGTAATCCACAGGTTTTTCTTCACTTCAATGGCTTCCTCTCTTTCAAATCCCCCTTAAGTTGTGTTTTGGGGTCTATTTATATGTTTATCAAAAACCATAAACATGTAGGAGACTTCTATTCCAACCAGGAAACACTTAAACTCTTCAAAACTCAGAATTGACTGGACATCGGGACCCAGGCGTTTGGGCTCAAACGCCCCCTTAAAGCCAGGGCAGGCCTGGCGTTAGGGCCCAAACTCACCCCTAACACCAAGGTCAACCTGGCTTTAGGGGCCAAACGCCCCACTAACGCCAGGGACATNTTTTATCATTAACGCACATAAAATGTAAGGCATATAACATGTTAAACCATGAATTCTAGCCACGCATCAATACCCCACACTTAAACATTTGCTCGTCCTCGAGCAATCAAACTACACTCATGTACACAACTTATTAAGCAAATCCCTTAACATGTTATACCAAGAATTTTTAGAACATTTCAATCCCAGAGGTGTGACATCCTCGCCTCAATAGTCGACTCATATATACCATGCTTTATTCACAATCCA
>ML363248.1:250-65089 GCA_005239505.1 Nicotiana paniculata | reverse complement strand
AATCAATTAATCGTAGTATTATTTGGTATGATACAGTAGTGATTAGTCATCTATCTCTATTAGTTATCCACTATGTATACAAGTTTTACACATAGTATACATATATTAAGTAAGGGTACTAAACATGACAACATCGCTTAGAGCTAGCAAATTTTCTTATTGGCGGAATCCCGCAAATTTTCTTATTGGTGTAATCGATAACCGAAATCGAAAAACTCGAAACCTTATTGAAACGATAACTATAAGCATATGTACAAATCGATAATCGATAAGTAATTATCGATAAGGGTCAAAATCGAATCGATAAATCGAATGCACACCCCTACTCATTGCCTTGGGAATTCTCGTCGAAACAATTGTTTCAACTTTGAAATGTATAAGGTCAACTGGTCAAGGAATGAACTTACACTGTAGCTAAGATGTCACGAACTTCATTCTGGAAGAATTAAGTGGTCCTTGCGATAGTTTAGACTTTACAATATAAATAGAAAGTTAATTACCTGGGTTTTTCCCCAGTTGGATAAATAAATTAAACAACAGATTTTCCTTACATTGATAATTTAGCATTCTTAAAATTAATTCGTGATAAATAAATTTAAAGAAAGTAAAACAGAAGAAATGCTAAACTTGATATCTTTTTTCTTCTAACACGATTCTCCGTTTTCCAAGAAAATCAAGGGAATCCAACAAAAGAAGAAATTCAATATTTTTATGCGCGCGCGGGGCTATGAAGAAATATGAAGAGACAACAAAGTTTGAGGGAAATTTTTTCTTTTCTTCTGTGTATATTTCTTCACTATACAGTATGTATATATACATGAGAAAATCCAATAAACTAGCTACGAGTGCTAAATTTCTATTGGCTTACCTATAACAGTATATACGAAATTTTGTACAAGGAATACAATTAAATATGAGCTGTATATTTGTCCTATGTGTGGGAATAAGTGTCTTGACCAGTTGATGTGTATTTGTATTTGTGAAATCTGTACCATCCATTATGTATGTACACCAACGGCTCTAAATAACCCACGTGTCCAAGCTTCAATATTAACTTAGGTTATATCCAAACCTGAGTTAGGACATGAAACGCTAGAAGCAGTCAAAATTGGACCGCAAGTTTCTCTGCTTTCCCTTTACCAAAATCATTTCTTTGGATCATTATTGAATCCATGTGAGATTGTGTAATCCTTTGTCACCAACACACCATTCGGAGTCATCAATGTTGGACGTTTAATCCGATTTCTGCTTAACCACTGTTTGTAATTAAGCATTTGAAGTACAAAAAGGATTGCTAGTCTTTTAGTTATTTTTTTTCTATAAACTAACTCCAAAATCCGTTGGTATTTTCCATTTAACTTACCTTTTTAATTTCACATTGTTACTCCTACAATTTGCTTCCACATAATGGACATATTTCCATCTTTGCCCTTTCGCATTAACTTTTAGTGCTATTTCTTTATAAATGATAATACTTTTATGTAAGTATACTCTTAAGAGAGAGTTGGAGTATATATTATAGTAGAGAAGATATTAGCTTGCTCTTACAAAATAATATTCTTTCCTCGTATTCCTTGGTCAATCAAATTAAGTTATATAAATTGAAATATATGAAGTATAATTTTTTAAGATAACCAACATTTAATTTGGAATGGAGGAATAAGTATGACTTAGGGTCCGGATTGATGTGACACGAGGTGACGTTAACGAGAGGCTGGAGGTCTGGAGACAGACCCTGGAGTCTAAGGGTTTCAAATTGAGTAGGACCAAGACACAATACTTGGAGTGCAAGTTCAGCGGTGCTACCTAGGGGGTGGACGGGGATGCGAGACTCGATACACAAGTCATTTTCAGGAGAGAGAGTTTCAAGTATCTGGATCTATAATTCAGAAGGATGGGGAGATAGATGAGGATGTCACACACCGTATTGAAGCAGGGTGGATGAAGTAGAGGCTCGTTTCCGGTGTCTTGCGTGATAAGAATGTGTCATTGAGACTTAAGGCTTAGTTCTACAAGATAGTGGTTAGACCGACTATGTTGTATGGGGAAGAGTGTTGGCCAGTCAAAAACTCTCATGTCCATAAGATGAAAGTAACGGAAATGAGGATGTTGAGATGGATGTGTGGACATACTACGTTGGATATAATTAGGAATGAAGTTATTCGGGACAAGATGTGAGTGGCCCCTGTGGAGGCAAAGATGCGTGAGGCAAGGTTGAGATGGTTCAGATATGTTAAGAAGAGAAGCACAGATGGCCCTGTCAACAGATATGAGAGGTTGGCCTTGGGAGGTGAGATGAGGGGTAGAGGTAGTCCAAATAAGTCTTGGGAGAGGTGATCAGGCGACACATAGTGCAACTTGAACTAACCGAGGACATGACCCTAGATACAAGGGGTGTGGAGGTTGAAGATTAAGGTAGAAGGTTAGTAGGTAGTCGTGCGTTTCCCTTTGTAGCGCTAGTACGATACCCTTTTTTCCTTAGTTTGCTATATTCGCATGTCTTGTTCCGTTGTAACTTGCCTTCGGTAGTTCCGCAGTGTGCTAGCAGTACTTCGTTCAAATTCTCGTTTGCTGCCTTGGAATTAGTTTTCTAAATATGTTATCTTGCTATTACTTGTTATCGGTACCCCTTTTCATATTCTCTACTGTTATCTTCGATTTAGTTTTCTAATTATTTGTCTTGTCATTACTTGCTATCAGGGCTTCTCTCACCTTCTTTAGCCGATGGTCTATCAGAAACAGTCTCTTTGCCCTTCCAGGGTAGGGATAAGAATGCGTACATCCTACCCTCCCCAGACCCCACTTGTGAGATTGTACTGGGGTTGTTGTTGTTGTTTTTTATTTTACCTCAAAAGGTTTTTGGTATTGGGGTTGTAAATTTAATGCAACAAGAGAAGTGTATCAACTAAATGGCATAAAGTACAACATTATGATGCACACATTGCCATGGCAAAAAGAAAATCGAAAATAGAGAAAAATAGAAAATTGGTAGAAATAGAAGGCCGGTTAAAGAGTGACTCATAATCCAAAAATGAGAGCGCTATGTCTGAACCTTTCTTTATTCCCAGCAACTCTTCTTCCTAGAAGAAATTACACTTCTCTTATCCATTCCCACTGTAACTGCTTTTCACCTTCTCTTCCCGGTAATAATGGCCTATTCCGGCTACGCGCCACCAATATTCGCCGCAAGTCGGAGCCTCTTCTCGATGGCAAAGAAGAAGAAGAAGAAGCTGAAGCAGAAGAAAAGGACAATATTATTATGAGAACGAGGAGGTCTAAAGGTGTGATAGACACAAATGAAGAAGAAGAAGAGGAAGAAGAAGGGGAAGAGGAAGAGGATTCGCCGATGGTGCTGTCACTGAGTGTCAAACCAGACCGAAACATGGCTTTACTTGATGATTACGAATTGGAGGAGCTCGATTTCGTTCCCCTTGATCCCAATCATCGCAGTGGTTTGCTTTTTCTCCTTCCCTTTATTTAATTTTTTTTTTCTTTTGAAAAATTGAATTAATGTAGTCCAAGTTGCTCTTATATGTAGGATATGTGGCAGTGGTTGGGAAGCCGAATGTAGGGAAAAGTACACTTTCCAATCAAATGGTTGGCCAGAAACTGTCCATTGTTACTGATAAACCTCAAACCACGCGTCATCGAGTTCTTGGTATTTGTTCTGGCCCAGAGTATCAGGTTTGGATTGTTCTACTACTACTGTTCCCTCCGTTTCCTTTTACTAGTTCACTATATTAAAAATAAATTTTCCGTTTTACTTGTTCCCTTTACCAAATTAAGTAAGATTTGTTTTTTACTTCCAATGCAACCATTCACACTTGCCAATCATTGCTTTGTTGATAGAATTTTAATAGGGTGATTTAGTAAAAAGAAACTCTTAATAAATGATTACTTAAAGGGAGTACCAAGTCAATAGTGGACTAGTAAAAGTAAACAGAACGAGTACTATGTTTCTGCTGAGCTGCAACATGTCTGAGATTATTTTTCTTTGGCTGCTCATTCATGTGAAAATATGGTGCTTATACATTGCTTTGTGCTACTTATTATTGATTGCAACGGATATTTGTTTTGTGTAGTTATACCTAGTTTTCTCGGAAAAAAAAAGATTTGAGAGTGATGGCTTGCTCACCTTATCTATCAACCGCGCTGTAGGTCTCCTTTGGATAATTTTTCTTTTTTGCCTGTAGAAATGGGTGGCAAGCAGGTGGTTCTTTTTGGTAGCAATTTTACTTCTTTTAAATTTTACTATTGTCAGAAATCAGAAGAAACCTCTTTTTTGGCCTTTTACTTTTGCCTCGCTCTGCCTGCACAGCTATGGTCGATTGTTGTGTTAATCCTTGTTACTTAAGCATGCTTGATTCTTTCATGCAGTCTGCAGATTATCATATGTTATCAATATGCACGTTAGCTGTTGCAATATGCCTTCCTATATCTGTTCCATAGAATTCAATTTGTTCCAGACATTTTGTAATCCCGTCTCAGACTCATGAGTCATTTCTGTTACCATACAGATGATACTTTATGACACTCCCGGTGTCATAGAGAAGAAAATGCATAAGTTAGATTCAATGATGATGAAGAATGTACGGAGTGCAGCCGTTAATGCAGACTGTGTGGTTGTTGTTGTAGACGCATGTAAGGCTCCTGAAAAGGTATGGGTCTTCACTGTAGATAGCCATCTGGAAATATGATCGCTTTCTAACTTTTTCTAGATTATTGCTGCTTTCAGATAGATGAAGTGTTGGAAGAGGGTGTTGGAGACCTAAAATATAAAGTACCGACATTGTTAGTCTTGAATAAGAAGGATCTGATCAAGCCTGGTGAAGTTGCAAAGAAACTTGAGGTAAGGTACCTGTTGATGATGAGATCATTCATTGCATTAAGTGTTGCAAAGCTGCATTACTAATTCTAGTTAGACAAAGTATAAGCAATTTGAGTCATCTTATGCGATTTCTTTGTAGAATCCATCAACTACATGGCAGTGGGTATTATCATTGGAATTAAACCAAAATTTTGCTATTTGATTACCTTATCCAAAAGAAAAGAAAGAAAATTTTGCGTTTTGGAGTAACCATTTTTGAATTAGCAGTATATTGGTGTGGAAGTCTAAAGGTGGACATATTCTTATAGCTGTAAAGGTCACGTAGAACATGGATTTAAGCCAGATGACAAATTATGAATTTGAGACATATGGGAAGAGTTGTAATTGAACTTATATAGATTGGATATTCTTTTAACGAACTTAGACCAACTAGTCAAGTAGTTTAAATCTTCTGGCTTTTTCTGATGTTATGTTTTATTCCTTTCAGTGGTATGAGAAATTTACGGACGTTGATGAGGTGATACCTGTAAGTGCAAAGTATGGTCATGGAGTAGAAGATATCAAGGACTGGATATTATCTAAGCTTCCTCTTGGGCCTGCTTATTATCCCAAGGTGTAAATATACTCTGTGTCTATGTTCCCATCACCTCTTCTCATTGACTTCTTTCTTGAAGTTGAGGAAAAATTCATGACTTTGGAATCATCTTCAACTTTAATCTTTATGATTTTTGGTGGCATTTAAGCTTGTAGAGATCTTTTTGGGAATCAACCACTCAATTTGAGCCTTAGACAAATGACATCTATATTTCGCTAGATAATTTCTTCTCAAAATGTGGTTAGATTGCATTCCTCAGCTCTCCATGCAACTATGCTTGCTAATACTGCCAAAACTTCTATATGTAAATTTGATTCCATCTGGTGTTTTTATCTATTTCTTTTGAACTCTCTGCTTTTTAAATTAAATACTATGATCTGTAGGCCATCTGAAAGTGATGACATTAAAATGGAGTGAGTCTTGTTTTCTTCCTCAATATTATACAACTGACACAGTTCCTATAATTTTATATTTAACTCTATAAAAATTCAAAATCAGCCTTGATGCACATTTGAATTACATCTTAAAATACATATAAACAATGTGCATTTGCGAATCTGTTGTTTATATCCAATCAAGGAGAATCATGTCTTTGAATAGGTCGAGTGGGGGCAGGTCAGAGTAGGGTAGCAGAGGGGGAAAGGACTATCTTATTCAGTTTGTGTAATTATATGAAAATGAAACCTGCAGGAGTTATAACAAAGTAGAATCAAAGTTGACTGGTGTAAGGTCTCAAAAAAAAAAAAAGAATGGTTTGTCTATACCTTCCAGAAGAATCTTCCCTTTGGTCTGTGGGATGTCTGAATGGTGTAGCATGAACACTGAGAAAGTATGAGTATGCAAGTATAGCAACCCAGCAGTTTCCAATCCAGTATATACCTGATATTGATCTTTGTTAGTATTAGTGGTCATTGTCTTGGATTTGATTTTCGATAGAAGTTTCTTTTTCTCTGCATTCATCCTCCTTTCTATGTTTTACTAAGAGATATGGAAGGTGTGGAGCTTTTCTTTGTTCTCAGGGTGGGGTGGGAAACTCCAGGTCTTCAACCTGGGAATAAGGTTATCTGTGTCCTCCTATGCATGCAGCATGATGTTTACAAGTAACTGCTCTTTTTCCCATTACTTGCATGTGCTATGCTATATTAAAATGACATTGCTCAGTGCACAAAAGTCTTGTAGCAATTTAGTCTTTATCCACCTTTAATAATGTATAGTAGTTGCCAAGGTGAATTAACAAGTCCATCATCTTACTTTCAGGACATTGCTAGTGAGCATCCCGAAAGATTTTTTGTAGCTGAAATTGTTAGAGAGAAGATATTTTTGCAATACCGAAATGAAGTTCCTTACGCGTGTCAGGTAAAAATATGTTTGAAACCCTCAAGTTGATTGGTAAATAAAATTTGCTTCTATTTTTCCTTTCTGTAGGAATTTACATGACCAGTTTCCAGTTTTCCTCTAAATATGCCCATACTCACCACAGGTTAATGTAGTTAGCTACAAGACTAGACCAAATGCGAAAGACTTCATTCAAGTCGAAGTTATAGTGGAGAAGAACACTCAAAAGATCATCCTTATTGGGAAGGTAATATTCATCAGTCAGTTTTTGTGTGTCATTGGTGTTTGTTATTTGAGATAAACTTTTTAACCAAAAAAAAACATCCTTTCCAGTTATGCTATATTAGAGTCATGCTTCTTTTATAGGGGCAGTTGGTATTACATCTTTTGGAAACTATGTATCCTGTGATTGCGGTTGCTACCTTTACTAATACAAATAAGCAGTGTCCCCCACCCTCACCCTCTCCTTGGGCGTTCTCCCTGCCTTATCTATCGTGCTAGACTACAACTTAATCTAGAGGTTGCACTTATATATTGTTGTGTCATACAGCGTCCCACATATTGGATGAAAGATCATCCAGAGAGTTTATAAAGGTCTTGTCCTACTCCACCCATTGTCTTAATGTTGGATGCTAGATTCTTTCACATATGTATTAGAGTTAAGTTTTGGCAAGCCCTTCCCCACACTTGTAGGTCCACGTGTTAACCCCAAAAACAGGTTACACTTGCAGGAGAGTGTTTAGATATATAGAGTCCTATATCGTGTATTTATTAATGTTTATATTCATAAACTCTGATCATTGACCAATTTCAGACATATTTCGCACTCGGATACTAAAGTAATCAGCAACAGTTGCAGGTTCTCTTCTCTTAATCACATTTGCCAATGAGTAGTGGAAAGACCAAGATCCTAGGACTCTAGGTCCTGGGTTAGACTCCCTAATATGATCTAGCATGACCAATTAAGTCCTTGATTAGGCTTTCCCTAAACATGATTATATGTGTTCTTGTGTTACACGTCTCTTGATTTGTTTCAGGAAGGTAAAGCTTTGAAGCTTCTTGCTACAGCTGCAAGGCTTGACATAGAAGATTTCTTGCAAAAGAAAGTTTTTCTGGAGGTAAGTGTCATGATAATCTGTGTGTAGGATGGATTGCAAAGGCATTGGGATACTCTTACATCGTGATACTTTGAACTAACATGCTGCAGCTTCTTCTTCCTACTTCCTGCTAACACAACTTTTGCCTAGGTACAACTGGAAAAGGTGATTCTAATGTTAATTTTTTTGTTCAAACAGGTTGAGGTGAAGGTGAAAGAGAACTGGAGGCAAAATGAAGGTCTCCTCAAGAACTACGGATATGGG
Source organism: Nicotiana paniculata (assembly GCA_005239505.1). Classification (NCBI taxonomy): domain Eukaryota; kingdom Viridiplantae; phylum Streptophyta; class Magnoliopsida; order Solanales; family Solanaceae; genus Nicotiana; species Nicotiana paniculata. The sequence goes on along the minus strand of ML363248.1, from coordinate 56,970 downwards.
GGCCACATTCAAGCTTTGTGATTTGAAAATCTACTTTGAACTCGACACGGATGGAATGCGAATGAATGATCAGGAGATCTTGATGCTTCATGATGAACTAGCTATAATTTCTATATGTTATCCCAAAGTACAACAGGCTAAGTAGGCAAATGGGATCTTGTGGAAGTTCTTGGCATCAGGCTCAGGTACCACCAATATCCTTGCAGAGAGTGGTCATTATGTGAATGCACCAGATCTCATCTCAGCACTGCCAGTCTGATTTGTGATCAACTGTAGTTGTCGCTTGAAGGATGCTGTTGAAGGGAGAGAGAACTTGTCAGAAGATGCAGGTGGCTGCCCACTCAGCAAGTTAACCTTTAGGCGTTTGTTATCTTCTGTCTTTCCTGTCAAATTGTTTAACTAATGTTGCATTGTTAGTGCTCTAGAGTAAGATGTTCTGACGGACTAATTGTTGCTCTGCATTGGGAAAAGGTAGAAAGAGGTGGTGTATTGTCATTTCTGGGTTGGAACTGATTGAAATCACTGTAAAACCTGTTTTTTCGTGCACAAAATGTCTTGGTACATTTTATTTGCAGCAGAGGTTTTTGTAGGAAGTTGCCCTCAGCTGTAACAGGAATGATATATTGTCTTAATATTCTCAAAATTTAATGCAGATGTATTTAGTTACTGAATCAGTAATGTTATCAAAATTTTAGGGGTTTCTCTGCGTGCTCTTGAAAGCCACTTTGCTAGAGGAAGAGTTGAGCATAAATGTAAGTCTACAGGGTACAGAATACACTCGAAACTCCCTTGTTCTGAACCATAGTAAGAAATTTGTCATGACAGTTTTGAGACTGTAAAAAGCAGTTCATAAGTTACTGATTCACAATGAAATTCGATAATGAATCTCAATCAGGTGTGTCAAATCTGTTGTGGGAGTTTATTCAGGGCTATTAATCAAGAATCTTTATATGAACTATTTTATTTACTGCTGAACAGGAGGAACGTTCCCTGTTTGTTGCCAAAATAAATTGAAAAAGGACCCGTAGACAATAAATGGCGCCAAGAAAATAATCGAGACGAAAAATATTGCAACAATTGTAGAACTTCATTTCAAATAATTTGAGTGTTGCAATTTTTATAATTCCTCTGATTCTTCTTTCCAGCCATAAATAAATTCAAGGACCTTTGAACTTGATCTTGAATCTATATTTGTTGCCACGAATGATGATCTTGAATTCAACTAACACGAACTTTGATTTGAACTCGTTATTCAAGGGCCTTTGAGCTTGATCTTGAATCTATATTTGTTGCCACGAAAAATGATCTTGAATTCAACTAGCACAAACTTTGATTTGAACTCGTACTTCTTGAACCTTGATTTGTTCTTCGATCTTGAGCTTGAACTTGAACTTGATTTCTTGAACTTGAGCGTGCTTGTTTGAATCTTGAAACTTGTAGAGAAATTTGCGGCGTTTGAGAGTTACGGGTTCAATTGAACTCATAACTTTCGACGCGGAGTAGAAATTTATGTGTAAAAATCCAAACGTAAGTTGATCATCTTATCTTTTCTGAAGGGAATTTGGGGTATTTTCAAATTCGAATGTCTTTATCATAACAAATAAGAATCGTCAATCTCATGTTAAAAATTTGTATGTCCTTTCAACTTTATCTTATGCTGTTGGAATTCCAAGTTTTCACGAATAACATTCCATAACCCAAACCCATTGTAAGTGATCATCTTATCTTTTCTGAAGGGAATTTGGGGTATTTTCATAAGGTCAAGATGAATTCTTTGCTGTTTAAAGAAAGAAATAAACATATTCATAATTAATTAGTTTACTTTTTTTTTTTGGCGGGAGTGTGAGAATTCCAATTGCAGTATCATGAACTAGCATTTATTGAGAGTATATAGAAAAGTGCAATTTTCTCTATTCCTAAACGTACTTAGTAAGTTTTTTATTAAATAGAAAAGAAAAAAAAAAGATTAAAGCAGAGTGTTTACCTAATTGTAGTCAGTTTTTCTTATTTTTAATTTATAACTATGTGTTTCATAGCTTGACAAAAAGATAATGGTCATTCAATCAACTTTATGAAGAGATGACAAAGGGAAGTCTCTAGAGTAAATGATCTAGATCACTTCAATTGAAATAATTCCCTAGAAATTTTGAGTTCCTAAATACTGATGATGTGAATTCCATGATGTTAGCATCCTAAAGTCATTCTAGTGATATCTATATGGAATCTAATGCAAAATTATATTAGCCACAACCCTTCAACTTTCATTTTATGGTGTTTAAATTCCAAATGTTGAAGAATAGGATTCCATAATCAAAGAGCCATAGATATTGACACATGTTTTTATCAAACATCAGAATAAGATTCATACCAATGCCAGCTTCAAATAAAAGCCAATCTTGTTAAAGAAGGATTAAAGAACCTATTTCCTGAACTAAAAACAAAGAGTGTTTACCCTAAAAATTGAGTAACAATTAAACTTATATTGTGATTTTAAGTAAATGTAATTTTCAGTGCCAGTTGATAAATAAAGAGTTAAATAGATAAATAAGATAATAAGATAAATCAAACCAGCATGTGAGCAGAATCTCGACCTCGATTCGAGACAGTCTCGAGGTAGGTAATAATAACAATAAAGAGTAGAACAACAATGATGAACAGTAAGTGAAGTAAAGAGAGTAACGAATGTATAGATTCTTATCGGTGAATAATGGTGATGTTTACAAATGAATGAGATTCCTCTTTATATAACAGATGAGTTCTAAATAAGGTACACTTCTAATTATAGTAGGAAATCATATTGACAACTGATTAACCGCCGAAGGTCAATCCATTTCGATATTCATGCCACCATCCTCGACCCGTCTCGGATATCTCGCCCTTTCCGTTATTGAGCTATATCTGCGTCATTTCGGAGTATCCCTTTTTTGATCTCGATTATTGATGTCGACCTCGACCTGGAAAGCAAATTTGATTCCGGACTCGATGTCCTAGCCTTTTGACGTGACATCCCTCTTTCGATCAAAGAATGAAAATCGGGTAGCCCCGATTTCCACCGTATACAGATAGTCCCCGTGTTTCTTAGAATAAAATGATAAGAAACTCGAGCCTCGATTTTCTGGAGATCTCGATCATGATGTCATCCTTATGACGTAAGCGACGGAGGTGACCGAAACGTCCCGTCGGTATAGTTCCCCAAATCATTAATGCCTGTCAGCGGGTGGTCGGCCACTAGCACCACCGAACCATCGTCGTGAATCTATAAATATAGAATCCTTTGTTGAATCAAAACTTTACTTTTACTTTCATCAAACTTCTAAGTCCATTAACTCTCTCTATCTCCTCTCTTCCGCCGCCTGTTGAGTCAACCTCGTTAGCACCGAAAACGCCTAGTTTCATCCTCCTTCGCTCTTCTTTACCTGAATCAATGGCGAAAACCTCCAAAACCGTCCCACAAAAGGAGAAAGCTTCTTCCTTTTCTTACCGGCCGGCCAGTGACAGAACACCGATGGAACCTCTCCCTCACGAGTATATTCCCGGCCCATGCATTTTAAAGTCCATTGAATCGAGAACCCTTCATCGGTCCCAAGCCGATGTGAGCATGTGTCGAGATACATCTGCTCCATAACGACGAGCCACCTCGAAGCCATGAAGAGGGACTGTAACTGGGGGCCCGAGGTTGTGGTGCAAGTCCCTGCTCCTGAAGAGAGCATTACTACTCATGTGGAGGGTTTTTTAAGTGTTTACACTTACCCCGTCACATTGGGTCCCCTCGACCCCGTGATCGTCGATTTTTGCAAAAGATACTGGGCGACCCTCGGCCAAGTTCACCCCTTGTTCTAGCGCATTGTGATTATGTTGCGCTTCTTCTCCAGCAAGGCCGAGGAGCCGGAGTTCACCCTTAGCCACCTCATGCGGTTGTACCAACCTCGACCTTACCGATGACTGATCAAGCTCCAACGCGAGCAACGAAGGCCTTGTTTGCGAGCATCGACGAGGACAAGGATTGGGGTTGGATAAGACGGTTCATTCTGGTAAGGAACCGTGACATCATCCCGAAGGAGAAAATACCATTCCCCGAGGAGTGGAACCCCAATCGTAAGTAATGTATTACCTATTATTATTCGTACGTGTCTTTGCTTTATATAACGTTCTCATTTGCTATGCAGCCGTTGCATAGATGCCTCTCACGGTCTCCGACCTTGAAGACTGGGTTCAGAAGTTAGCTTCGACTTCCTCCCATGCCGAGCACAGTTGGCGTGACTTGGCAAAGGGCAGATGGGAAGCAAAGAACCATGGTAAAGATCTTTTTCCTTATATTTGGAAAGATTTTCTGTACATTTATTTATTACTAAGCTTCTTTTGCGCAGGCCTGACCAAAGATGCAATAGTGAGGCCCCCGAGTGGCGAGGAAAAGACCAAGTCCCTGATTTCGAAGCCAGGGAAGACAAGAAAAGGAAGGGAGTCTCGCTGTCCGAGGACCCCAAGCCCAAACCTTGAAGGATCAGGAGGAATGTTATTGCTCTCATGGTGGACTCGGTATGTAATATGAGAGATGAAGAGGAAGAAGAAGAAGAAAGCGGTGCCTTGGCACTAGTGGCTCGACCCAGGAAGGCCGTCGAGGCCGCCAAACCTTCAGAGCCGGAGGTGGTTGCTGAAATCAAGTCTCATAATGAGGAGGCTTCCAAAAAGGGTTCGGATGAGAACCCCAAATCGGCTGAGATTGAGATCATCTCTCGACCATCCGCAAACACACCGGACGAGGCCGGTTCTGAAACCCCGATGGTCGATCAGAGCGCCCCGAGCGACTTGCTCGGGGCCATGACAGCATGTCATTCGCCTTCTCTGCCAACTTACTCTGAGGAGACAATAAGAGAGGCTCGGTACATGAAGACCCCCGACATAGGCGGAGTCTCTGGTGTAGGGGATCCCTTTCGGGATTGCTTCACTGGGGTCGATTATGTCTCCGACCTTAACGATGCTTCCATTTTCTTCTAAAAGTCCCAACGTCTCCTATCTCGGGTAAGCATTAGTTGCTGCAATTCCTTTTCTTACTCTTATTTCTTTAAGTCTGACTTGTATGTTTCTTTTTGTATAGGCCTATCTCGGGTAAGCATTAGTTGCTGCAATTCCTTTTCTTACTCTTATTTCTTTAAGTCTGACTTGTATGTTTCTTTTTGTATAGGCCTATCTCGGGTAAGCATTAGTTGCTGCAATTCCTTTTCTTACTCTTATTTCTTTAAGTCTGACTTGTATGTTTCTTTTTGTATAGGCCTATCTCGGGTAAGCATTAGTTGCTGCAATTCCTTTTCTTACTCTTATTTCTTTAAGTCTGACTTGCTACGGAAAAAGAGGCTACCTCAGCCAAACTTTCATCGGCCGGGGTTCAACTTCGGAGTACTAAAGAGAAAAGCTCAGCCCAGGCCAAAAGGATCGAGGAGCTTGAAGCCGAGCTCGCTGAGGCCAAGGAGGAGGTCGAGAAGACGAAGGTCTTGGCTGACAAGTCCATAGCTATGTACCTGGTCGATGCCAAGGCTGCTCAAACACAGCTAAGGGAGGCTTCCGATCGAGAGGGATGGAGTAATGACTTGGCAAGTTCCAATCCCGGAGGGAGACCCTTGAAGAAATCCACGTTTGAGGCTTTGACCTCTCTGAGGAGATAGCTCAAGCTAAGGTGCTTGAAGCCGATGCCAGGCTTCTTGCCTCCTCCGATGTTGAAGATGATGATGATGAAGGCAGTCGAGGTGGATCTGACAATGGTGAGGGGCCCGAAGGATAAGTGGCCCCCGATGAAAAGGTCGATCCTGGTCACAGTTAAGACTTTGTTTCTTTTTAATTTTTGTAAGACCTTTGTCGGTCTCTTGTACACATCTTTCTTCATATATATAAAGAAAATTTTCTTTTGAATGCCTTCTCAATTTTTATCTTCAAACATGTTTTGTGCCTTGGAAAATTTTAGCACAATTTTATGCTTCGAACGATGCGTTCGAGATTTTGGTTTTGGGTGGCTTTATCGAAATCACAGTAGTCGAGTTCGAATATGATTTGAACTTGTAGCACAGACCCCTTAAGTTTTATATCAAAAAATGATGAATCCTCGAGCTATATTCAAGTTAGAACCCTTAGGTTCGAATTGAGTGAGAACAAGATCTCGAACTCTAAGTGTATTAGCCCTTAGGCTCTTTAGATTGGACCGATATGGCCTCTAAAAGATGGCTATTTTTTCCCTCTTTTGGCTAAAGACTTGATGAAAATTTCTTTATGCCTTAGCATGTATTTTTTACCCTTTGGGTTTTTTGAGGGTTCAATGTCGATCGAAACCCCTTTGCTTTTTATGCCTTAGCATGTTTGTGTTAGGATAACTTGATACCTCTTGAAGTTTTCCGAGGGATGATTTTATCGAATCCCTTTTGATTATTTTCCGAGGGTAGCCTTTTTTAACCGGTTTTTAAAGGTTTCGAAGGCCTGTTTTTATTGCGGGATTCGGACGTCTCCGAGCCGCATTAATTTGGCTTTAGCCTTTGGGTATGCCTCTTGGGCTTATTTCCCGATAACACCTCGAACTTGTTCGAAGCGTTAGTCCCCGAGAATGATGACCTTGGCCTATAAGTCAAGGGGTGCCTCTTTGAGATCTTTAAATAATTTGAATATGTCGATTGTCCACGGCTGTCCCCGAGTATTTGAGGTGTATTTACACTTGTCCTTTGAGACTTTTACCGTTCGAGGTGTAATTGTACTTGTCCCTTGAGCTATCTTTCACAAAATCATAAGCAAGGAGCTCGTATAGTAGAAAATTTTCTTTGAGACACAAGATATTTGACAAGGAAAAATATTTTTTTGAATAATTTATACATGCGTACATGTTTTTCCAGCGGGGCTCGACTAATCTATATGGACACGGTTCATTTGACCATTTGGCCCATTACAAAGTTTTCCCTATCGAGACCCTTTGACATGAAGTACTTTCCTCGAAAATATAACATCCGAGGATGATGCCCCCTGGTATTCGAGGTTGATTGTAAAAAAGCCTTGGATACTGTTGAATTATCCCCAGGTAGCACATAATTGTTTCCTCGTTAAAAACCTCGCCGGAAAAATTCCATTTGGGACAAAAACCGATCTAAGGGAAAAAGAGTGCAACTCATGCTTTAAAACCTGACGTCTCGATGTCTTTGATCGAACACCTACAGTAAGTTAGTATCGAATATATAAATGAAAAAGGGAGAAAGTCATACCTTAGTAATAATATCGTTTGAGAAGTGATATGTTCTAATTATTTGGCAGTTGTTCGCCGTCCATCGTGCCAAGCTTATAAGACCCATTTCCGACGATGTTGAGGACTTGGTAGGGTTCTTCCCAATTTGGGACGAACTTCCCTTCATTAGGATCTCGAGTGTTGATGGTGACTTTCCTTAGGACTAAGTCCCCGACTCTGAAGTGGCGAAGGTTGGTTCTCCTATTGTAGTATCTCTCGATTCGTTGCTTTTGTGCGGCCATTCGAACGAGTGCGGCTTCTCATTTTTCATCCAATAATTCGAGGCTAGTATTCATTGCCTCGTGATTTGATTCATATGTTGTATGTCGAATCCTGGCATTGGGTTACCCGACTTTGACTGGAATCAAGGTTTCAGATCCATATACTAAGGAGAACGGGGCTGCCCCCGTACTAGACTTCGATGTTGTTCGATATGCCCAAAGGACTTCGGGTAGAATTTCTCTCTATTTCCCCTTAGCGTCGTTCAATCTTTTCTTTAGGTTTTGAATGATAGTTTTGTTCGTCGATTCGGCCTGTCCGTTCCCACTGGGATGATACGGCGTCGATAATATTCTTTTTATTTTGGTCTTCGAGGAATTTCATCACTTTGATACCGATAAATTGTTTTTCATTGTCGCACACTATTTCGGCGGGTATCCCGAATCTACACACGATGTGATCCCAGATGAAGTCTATAACCTCTTTCTCTCTGACTTTCTCGAAATCCTGTGCTTCAAACATTTAGAGAAATAGTCAGTCATAAATAAAATGAACTTAGCTTTACCTGGGGCCGAAGGTAGAGGGCCGACGATATCCATCCCCCATTTCATGAATGACCATGGTGATAGGACCGAATGAAGTTGCTTCGGGCTGGTGGATCATCGGGCAAATCTTTGACATTTATCACATTTTCGAACAAACTCCTTAGTGTCTTTTTCCATGCTATCCCAGTAGAACCCTGCTCTAATGACTTTGTGAATCAGTGACTCTGCGCCGGAGTGGTTCCCACAAGTGCCTTCATGGACCTATCATAGAACATAATCGGTGTCCCCTGGTCCCAAACATACTGCCAATGGTCCGTCGAATGTTCTCTTGTATAATGTTCCATCTTCAGCCAATGTGAATTGAGCAACTTTGGTTCGTAGGGCCCTCGACTCTTTAGGGTCCGATTGGAGCTTTCCGTTTTTCAAGTATTCAATATATTTGTTCCTTCAATCCCAGGTTAAGCTTGTAGAGTTTATCTCAGCGTGACCTTCCTCGATCACGGATCTCGAGAGTTGAACGACAGTCCCCGAGCTGATCTCGTCCTCCTCGATCGATGACCCCAAATTAGCTAGCACATCGGCTTCACTATTTTGTTCTCGAGGTATATGTTGTAAGGTCAATTCCTTAAAATGGTGCAAAGTTACCTGCAGCTTATCCAAATACCTTTGCATTCTATCCTCTCGAACTTCGAAGGTTTTGTTTACTTGGTTCACCACCAGTAAAGAGTCACACTTGGCTTCAATGACTTCTGATCCCAAGCTTTTAGCTAGCTCGAGACCTACAATCATGGCCTCGTACTCGGCCTTATTGTTAGTCAACTTAGAAGTTTTGCTAGATTGCATAATAGTGTTACCCGTGGGCGTCTTCAAAACAATGCCTAGATCGGACCCTTTCACATTCGAAGCACCGTCTGTGAAAAGGGTCCACACCCTCGATGATGTACCTGATTTTAACAAAAGTTCCTTTTCAGCTTCGGGTATGAGATTTGGCGTAAAATCGGCCACGAAGTCCGCTAAAATTTGAGACTTGATAGGCGTTCGAGGTTGATATTCGATATCGCACTCACTGAGTTCGACAATCCATTTGGCCAATCGACCCGACAGGTCGAGCTTGTGCAAAATATTACAAATTGGTTAAGTGTTTAATACACATATGGGGTGACATTGAAAGTATGATTTTAACTTTCTAGAGGCGCTTATCAGTGCAAGTGCCAATTTCTCTAATTGTAAATATCTAGTTTCTGCTTCTCCTAAAGTTCGACTTACGTAATAAACAGAGAATTGCGTACCTTACTGTTCTCGAACCAGGACACCACTTACCGTGATTTTTGATACTGCCAAGTACAAGTAAAGTTTCTCATCTGCCTTTGGATTGTGAAGTAGTAGTGGGCTCGATAGGTATCACTTCAATTCCTCTAATTCCTATTGGCATTCCGGGGTCCAGGTGAAATCATTCTTCTTTTTGAGTAGAGAGAAAAATATGTGGCTTCGATCTGACGACCTCGAGATGGATTGGCCTAAGGCAGTTATTAATCAAGTCAGCCTCTGCACGACTTTTACACTGTCCACGACGTTGATGTCTTCGATGGAGTTGATTTTATCAGGGTTGATCTCGATCCTTCGATTCGACACCATGAAGCCAAGGAACTTGTCCGAACCGACCCCGAAAGCACATCTCTCGGGGTTGAGCTTCATGTTATATTTTCTTAAAATCTCGAACGTTTCCTGCAAATGAGCCGAACGGTCCTATGCGCGTAGGGACTTAACTAGCATGTCATCAATATATACTTCCATTGACTTACCTATTTGTTCTACGAACATTTTATTTACTAGGCGTTGGTAAGTAGCTCCTGCATTTTTTAGCCCGAAAGGCATTACATTATAACAATACGTTCCGTACTTGGTGATAAATGAAGTCTTTTCTTGGTCTTCCGGGTTCATTTGAATTTGATTTTACCCAAAATAGACATCGAGAAAAGTAAGGATCTCGTGGACGGCCATGGCGTCGATCATGCGATCGATGTTAGGCAGTGCAAAAGAATCTTTGGGGCATGCCTTGTTTAAATCCTTATAATGTACACACATTCAAAGTTTGTTCCCTTTTTTAGGGACTACGACTACATTGGCTAACCATTCGGAATATTTTACCTCCCGAATGGACCTTATTTTGAGAAGTTTAGTTACCTCGTCCTTTGTGAATGCGTGCTTTACTTCGGACTGGGGTCTTCTCTTTTACTTCACCGGCCTGAACTTAGGGTCTAGGCTTAGTTGATGCATTGTTATCTCCGGTGGGATCCCTGTCATGTCTAAGTGGGACCAAGCAAAATAATCTATGTTATCAATAAAAAATTGAATAAGCTTCTTCCGGAGTTCGGGGGTTAACCCCATTCCCAGGTATATATTTCGCTCGAGCGGGTACTCGATCAATATAACCTGTTCCAGCTCTTCGATCGTTAATTTGGTGGCGTCGGAATCTTCGGTAGAAAATCCTCATCTTCTTCTTCTTCTTCTATCTCCTGCTTCCTCGATTAGATCGAGACTGGTGGCGGTGATTGCTATTTGGATTCATGTTTAACTTTGATGCTCGACTTTTCCGAGGTTGATAACGTCGATATCGATGTTCCCTCATCGACCGCAAACATTTCCTTTTGCGGCATGCTGCTCCCCGTACACTATTTTTACACCGTCCGACGTCAATAATTCCATCATTTGGTGGAGAGTCGAGGGGACTGCCCTCATGTTGTGAATCCAAGGCCTTCCGAGCAGGCATTTTACCTCATGCCGCCTTCGATTACGTAGAACTTGGTATCCTGAATGGTTCCAGCCACGTTCACCGGTAGGATAATCTCCCATTTAGTTGTTTCACTAGCCATATTAAAGTCGCTTAAGACCCGAACTGCAGGCACGATTTGATCCTGTAGGTCGAGCTGCTCCACGACCCTCGATCGAATGATATTTTCCGAACTACCTGGATCCACTAAAACACGCTTAACTTGAAATTTATTTAATAAGATAGAAATTACTAGAGCATCATTGTGGGGCTGAGAAATTCCTTCTGCTTCTTCGACGTTAAATGATCAGGTGCCTTTTGGCACATAATCTCGGGTTCATTTTTCCCTAGTGATTGATACCTTAGTGCGTTTGAATACGTGTCCCTGCGGAATGTCGACCCCACCGATGACCATATGAATGACATGTTGCGGTTCCTCTTGTTCATTTTTCCTGTTGGAGTCCCTCTCTCTGAAATGATTCTTGGCTCGATTGCTGAGGAACTCTCGAAGGTGGCCCTTGTTGAATAGACGGGCTACATCTTCCCTTAATTGCCTGAAATCCTCGGTCCTGTGGCAATGCGTTCCATGATACTTGCACATCAAATTGGGATTTCTTTGGGAATGATCGGTCTGTATGCGTCTGGGCCATCTAGTTTCTTTGATCCTTCTGATTGCCGATGCAATACCTGATGCATCGATGCTAAAATTATATTCCGATAATCGAGGTGCCTCTGTGGGATCATCATACTTGTCAAAATCACTTTTTCTCATAAGTCCCCGAGAATTTTTCCTCGATCACTTCTCCGATCATTCCTGGCGGAATTGCGTCCCAGATCATTGTTCCTTCGATCAGTGGTGTATGGTTGATATCGGTCTTTGTTCGACCTTGGCTCTCTATCGACGTCCCTCTGATTTTTAACTTCTGACCTGCTTGGATGTACTGAACTGGAAGAGGCTCCTAGTTGGTCATCCTCGACCCTGATCTTTGATTGGTATCGATTGTGCACATCTGCCCAAGTTACAGCCGGATGCTCGATCACATTTTTCTTCAACTGACGTGATGCTATCGAACTCCGTTTATTCAACCCCTGGGTGAAAGCTTGAACTGCCCAATCATATGTGACCGACGACAACTCCATGCGTTCCATTTGAAACCGGGACACGAACTCCCTTAGCATTTCATTATCCCTCTGTCTCACCTTGAAAAGGTCCGATTTCCTTGTCGCGACCTTTATGGCCTCGGCGTGCGCTTTTACGAAAGAATCTGCTAATATGGAAAATGAGTCGATGGAATTTGGTGGTAAGTTGTGATACCAAATCATTGCTCCCTTCGATAGGGTCTTTCCGAACTTTTTCAACAACACAAATTCGATTTTGTCATCTTCTAATTCGTTACCCTTGATGGCGCATGTAAAGGAAGTAACATGCTCGTTGGGGTCGGTGGTCCCATTATATTTGGGTATGTCCGGCATACGAAATTTATTTGGAATGGGCTTCGGAGCTGCACTTGAAGGAAATGGCTTTTGAACAAACTTCTTCGAATCCATCCCTTTCAAGATTGGCGGTGCCCCTGGTATCTGATCAACTCGGGAGTTGTATGTTTCCACTTTTTTTATCATTGACTTTGATTTTCTTCTCTCCTGATTCAATTCTTTTGGTGAGCTCCTCGAGCATTTTCATTATCGCAGGATCAGTCCCGGATTTGTTACCATTTGACCTTTCCGGTACTGGCTCGGCACGACGAGTAATTTTCGGCTCGACCCTATTCGGAGCTATATGTTAATTTTGTAACTGAGCAATAGCGGCTTGCTGAGCCTGAAGCATCTCGAATGTCACTTGGAGACTGGCTCCTTCGTCTCCTCTGCCCTGTGTTCCTTGGCTGCCAGATCGGTCTTCTCTGCGTACACTCCCATCGAGATCTGTGCCTAGGTCCACATTTAGAGCAACGTGCGAACTGACATCGATTGGGTTGGCAACCGGTGCTCCTCCGATATTAGCCTGTGGCACCTCGACTCCTGGAGCAATCACATTTTCGTTTTCCCCGTGGAATCCGAGGCCATTGTCACCATGTGTGGATGCGTTTTGTGAGTTTGACATGTTTTAACCTGAAAGCAAAAATACTTGACAAGAACAAGCGTAAAATAGTGTGTTTTACCAGAACTGTTTACCCTAAAAATCGAGTAAAAATTAAACTTATATTACAGTTTTAAGGATATGTGATTTAATCTAATGCCAATTGATAAACAAAGAGTTAAATAGATAAATAAGACAATAAGATAAATCAAACCAGCATGTGAGCAGAGTCTCGACCTCGATTCGAGACAGTCTCGAGGTAGGGTAATGATAACAATAAAAAGTGGAACAACAATGATGAACAATAATTGAAGTAAAGAGAGTAATGGATGTATAGATTCTTATCAGTGGATAATGATGATGTTTACAAATGAATGAGATTCCTCTTTATATAATAGAGGAGTTCTAAATAAGGTACACTTCTAATTATAGTAGGAAATCATATTGACAACTGATTAACCGCCGAAGGTCAATCCATTCCGAAATTCACGCCACGATCCTCGACCCGTCGCAGATATCTCGCCCTTTCTGTTATTGAGCTATACCGGCGTCATTTCGGAGTATGCCCTTTTCAGACCTCGATTATTGATGTCGACCTCGATCTGAAAAGCAATTTCGATTTCGGACTCGACGTCCTAGCCTTTTGAGTTGACATCCCTCGAAAATCCCTCTTTCGATCAAAGAATGAAATCGGGTTATCCAAAGAGAAAGTTGTTTCTTAATCAATAAGTAGCTTTTACTTCATGTTGTGCATGATTGATGACCGTTCCATCCGGTTAGCTTTCTGATGTGAGGTTATTTCAGAACTCTCACTAATAGAAAGTAGCCTAATCTTTTGTGCAAACTTTCACTATTAAAAAGTGCCCTTGTCTTTTTTTGATAAGCTTCATCAATAAAAGTAGCCTTGTCTTAATTTGGAATTCAATCCTCAGAACAACTCATATATATACTAGTAGCTAGATATATAACTTTGTGTTAGGTACTGATCATGTCAAGCCTTTCATTATGCTTTATCACAATTATTTTTCTACTTGGAAAGGTCCAAGGCAGACTTCTAAGGCTATATTCTTCCAACCAATTGATCTCGGATGGAATTGATGATCGACTTAACAATCAAGAAAATGGACAACACTTGCTTTCTTCAGGCAAAATATGTCAGCAGTTGTATGGTATTTTTCCATGTGCAAACAGCATAGGAGGCTACATTTTCTTGATACTAGTATACCAGTACTTACTGATTACAGGAGAAAGACTGGTCTCAAGAGGAAGCAAGGCACTCTTCAATATTCTTCGCACTGGCTTTTTTGGTGCCACTATTTTTCAAATCTTGAAGTCTTTTCCCAGGATTGTCATGGTCATTGGTTAGTTTATGGTCTAACTTTCAACCTTTCTGTTTAACTGCTTTAAGATATTAATAAACCTGGAATTTGACTTTTGGTTCAGTTGTCTAGTTTCATAGGTCCTAATGACCTATAGTACCAAGTTTAGCACAAAGTTTAGCTTGTTTTTTCAATTTGCATGCAACAGATGAATAGGGATCATTTACAATACACTAACAATTATTTTTGAATATCTTATTTCCTATCAGAATAAACATAGATCCAATGAGCTACTTAAGACACATTGGTATCCTCGATGGGTAGAGTTGGTTAGTTCCCTCTCCTTCAAAGACAGGAAAACCTGTTAAAGTCGTTGAACATTAATTCAGCTTAAGGACAAATATAGTCAGTGAATCAACAAAATCGAGTTGTTTGCAAGATAAAGAATATTCGATAGTCTTTTGGATAAGTCCTCCTAACTAGTACTAGTCTAAGTATAAGAGTGCTAAAGAAGAAGGTTAAGAAAAAGCAAGCCTTCACATCCAAAACTGTTAAAAAAACATCAGTTGGAGAATCGTTTACATGGAAATGGAAATGGAAATAGAAAGCAACATACCTGAACAAAATGGACTGATTCTAATGGTACTTTCTTTGTAGCATCTGGAGTTCCAGCTAGTAAAGAGAAAGCTCAGAATCAAATATCTTCAGGAATTAGCACTACGGTTGGAGCCACAGTCTTCAATCTTACTTTAATGTGGGGAATATGTGTCATATTTGGCACTAAAGACACGACACAAACACCAGCTGCACAATCTTCTTCACCTTTCAAAAGTTTCAGGGGCCTAACTGGTATTTCTTTCTTGAATTTAAGTTACTGAATTCGTATATATGTGAGAAATTTTTATTGGAGTCTATGCTGAAATTTATACTTTACAGAAACTGGGGTTACAATTGACCCACAAACAAGTAAAACAGCTGGAATCATGCTCCTTTCCTTGATCCCATTTGCACTAGTTCAGCCGGTCACTCTTTTCAACTCATTCTTTGCAAGGCGTATTCTAATTTTCATCACGCTTTTGGTATCAGTCATACTTTTGCTGTCATACTTTCTTTATCAGGTAATCAAACTTTCTGCTAATTGTTACTAATATTCAATCTTCTGTTGATACTTACATCAATTACGTAGAATATAAGAACATATTGTAAACTTTGAAAACAATTTTGAGAAAAAACGTTTCACATGCAGATTTGGATACTGGATTTCGATTTAGTAGGTTTAGATCGGAAGTTATGTCATTATGTACACTAGTTTATTCTTTTCACCGGACACTACATATATGGTTCGAGTTGGAGATTAGGTTACACCTATTGCAAAATGCTGGATCCACCTCTCTACACATGTCGTGTTGAACGAATTTCATACTCATGCATATATCCTAGTTAAAGGCCTGATCAGGATTCTTGTATCACTATTAATTTGTGTTTTTTCCCCAGATTTTTGATCCTTGGATGCAAGAAAGAAGTTTAGAATATTCCAAATATGAGAATTTGCTAACAGGATTTCTGCATCATGTACGGAGGCATGCAAGAGGGAAGCTCATTAATGAAGAAGGGCAACCTGATATTGATGTCATCAAAAGGTAATGATAGATCCTTGAAAGAAACAAAAAATTAAAGAAGTCTCTTTGCAATGAAGATAATAAGACTAAAAAGGGTAGCCCGGTGCATCAACCTCCCGCTATGCGTGGGGTCTAGACCACATGGGTCTATTGTACGCAGTCTTACCTTGCATTTCTGCAAGAAGTTGTTTCCACAAGCTCAAACCCGTGACTTCTTGGTCATATGACAGTAAATTTATGAGTTACGCCAAGGCTCCCCTTCAAATGCAATGAAGCTAATAAGACTGATTATTCTTTTTCAGATTATTCCTAGAGACTGATAAAGATGCCAACAAATGCCTAACACTAGCCGAATTGGAGAATCTAACATTTGATATTCAATCAGGGAAAGTTAAGGTGGACAAAGATTATGCTATTACTAAGATAGTGGATTCTTTTGATCAAAACAACGACAAAATAATCAACGAGGATGAGTTTGTAGAAGGATGCAAAAGATGGATAGAAGAAGCAAAGCAGTTAGCTCAAAGTGATGATTCAAATTCTAAAAAGATTTTAAGCAAGGCAAGTAAATTCTTACTGAAAACTATGTGAGTTTTTGTCTATTTTCCCTAAGGTCTGAGCAGAAAGCATTTTTACAGTGACCTCATTAGATAACTAAGCATAATTTCCTCAACAGGTTGTTGAGCAATTTACTTACAAACAAAGGGAAGAAATTGCTGAGATTGAGCATATAATGGCAAGAATTTTGAAGCATGTTCAAACCCAAGCATTGGAAGCTGGATACCTTGTCAATGATGATGGAAGCCCCAATATTGAACGGATTAAAGAGTAAGTTACTCTTCTTCATTCAACACCCCACTCCAACCCGTCTACAAAAAAAAATGCCATAATAAATTACATTGATAGTGTAAAAATGCCTTATACTATCAACGTATAAAAGTTAAATCCACAAATAAAAGATTTAAGACGACCTTCCTATAACTGATCATCTCTGGTTACATTACGGCAGAATCTTCCATCAGTATGACTTTGATGGGAACAACGCCATAACAAAACCTGAATTGGAAGAGCTAATAGGTTCAATCAAGTTTGGAGAAGTTGAAATCAATCGCGACGACTCAGCTAAGAAAGTGTTGAGGGATTTTGATAAAGATGGTAATAACATGATCGACGAACATGAATTTGTCCATGGGATGACAAAATGGCTCAACGAGGCCATTAACGTTACGAATTGCCCTGACAAGAAAGGGGCCATTGATGAATATGACAAGGTAAAATAGCATTATATTGCTCTCTCAAGAAAATTTGATTTAAAGAAAATACTTCTTACACTGGTGTGGCTTTGTTTTATAGATGAAGTGGAGTGAAGTTGACAAGTTAGTGTATGAGGTGGAAAAGGATGGAGAAATCAAGTATAAGTTGTTGACATGGGCATTTAACAAGGCTGTGGTTCAACTTTTATTGGGGATTGCAATACTGACATTATGTGCAAAACCTCTTGTGATTAGTATAGAAGATTTATCAGATGCTATAGGGATGCCTTCTTTCCTTATCCCTTTCGTTATGGTACCTCTAGCTCTAAATGCAAGAATGGCAATAGCAGCAATATTTCCAGCAAGTCAGAAGAGTTCAAAAACTGCATCTTTGACATTCTCAGAGGTTTAACTCTCTCACAATGATATTTTCAAATTTAAGTTAAAAAATGAACAAGTCAATTCTGCAAAAGAAACAGTGTTGAAAAATTAAAAAAAAACTTTTTGATTTTTCTGAATCTATGATTGTTACTCACAGATATATGGAGGAGTGATCATGAACAATATCATGGGCATGACAACACTTTTGGCAGTGGTGTGTATGAAGGACCTAAGATGGGATTATTCAGCTGAAGTGCTAATAGTTTTGGTGGTTTGCTCTGTAGTTGGACTTCTTGCATTTTTCAGCACTACATATCCACTTTGGACTTGCCTCTTAGCATTTTCTCTATATCCTTTCTCTGTCTTGCTCTTTTACCTTCTTGAATGTGTATTTGGTTGGGCCTAAGTGGACAACCCTAGTCCACACCAATCCTCTCACCTCGAATGGAAAAATAAATAAGAGCGATGTTTTTCTTCTTTTTTCTTGAGGACTTGTACAAGCTTTTGAGTGAAAAAGAAAAAAAAAAAAAATCATCATTTCATATTAATCATGATAATTTCCCCCTCATTTGGTGCGTTTGATTCGATTTTATGCATGGAAAAATGACATTGCATGGTCGCTCTTAAAAAAGGAGCCTGTATATACATTTATGTATGTTATACAAAAAATATATAAATTTTATACACTTTTGCGGCTACCAGATATAAATAGTTTCGGTTGCGAACTAAATGTGATTTTACCCTTTTATGAATTGGCATGTTTTGAAACTAAACAGGAGCTAGCGGCATAGGGTTGAGAGAGAGAGAGAGCGCGCGAAGGGGCCTAGAGGAACTAAAAAGAGAGATAGAGTAACCAAAAAGAGTGGTCGAACACGGCCAATGAAAAACAATAATGTCAAATGAACAATTGTTGAGTGTTTTCTTACAAGACATCATATGTCTCACCAACACAAAGTGAGAGTTCCGCTTATTATAATACTTGATCAAACATGATAAAGAACAAAAAAAAAACTAAAATATTTGCAACTCAAACATAAAATCGTGTTTCTTACACAACTCTATATGTATGTAATCGTCCAACTTGTAATTTGGGACCTATCACTAGGGAAACATCAAACAAGGATAACTCAATAGCCAAACCTAATGATGGATACCTTGTAGCCCAATAACAAAGCGTAGTTCAGAATGCGACGGCAGTAATAAAATTAAAATAATTAGGATTATCTTTCAACTTGGTCCCGTAGCTCAGTTGGTTAGAGCGTTGGTCTTATGAGCCGAAGGTCGCGGGTTCGAGCCCCGCCGGGACCAACTTATTTTTAATAATGCCCCAGTGTCTATATCTTTCTATAAATTGGGTCCAGGCACTGAATTTTGGTAGGGCCCGATGCACCTAACTCCAATATTTTTCTTTTCCTCTTTCATATTTTTCATACCTTACAACATTATTTGTTGTGATATTATTGCACATCTTTAATGATCACCTTAAATATTCAGCAACTAACATATAACAGCAAAGAACAATCAAGATTGATTGTGATTATGCTTATCTCAAGTGAACACCAACTTCAATCATTATCTTCAGTGTTTTCCGTTTTATTTTCTGCTATAATTATGCTTGGCACAATAAGCAACTTTTAAACTGATCAAGTTGTAGGGATAATTTGTCTTTCTAACTCTTACCCCATTTAATTAAGCCTAGTTATGAAGCTGAATATTTGATAATTATCATTGTTTAAAAGTTATATTATTTGTATGTCGCACTATGCATGTCGTGTACAGTGGCGAAGCCAGAAATATTTCCAAAAGTGTTCAAACTTGAAAGAACTAAAAAAAGATTTCCAACAAAGAGTGTTCTATATTTTACTTATATATACAATGTAATTTTTCGTAATATTTCGGTGAAGGGCCCTTTGTTAAAGGTGGCTTCTCCTATATCATTTTGTGCTAAATGATGAGAACCATCCTAATCAAACCCCAAAGCATGGTGAAAATAGCGTAGCCTAGCCTAGCCAATTTTCGAATTGGTAATCAAAAGATAGGTGATATTTATAAAATCATCGAAAAAAGTCATTATTTTATATGAGGTAAAATCTGGAAAACTAGCTCTTACGTATAAACATACAACATATTATGTTATTATGCTGAAATCTCGTATATAAAAAATTCGAACTTTAGCATATTATATTGAAATTTTTTCGAATTTTTAAGGATATTTTTATTGATATTATCTTAACATGAAAATAGCTAAATTTTGAAAATTATATCTATTTTTCAATTAACAATTGTAAATCAGATTATTTATGATTTTTTCCCCCAAAGCATGCCATGGTTAACAAGTAACAACTGGTTCTTCCGCTGTCCCTACCAGCAGCAATTTATTTTGTTGACTAAACAACAAAAATGCTTTATTGGAGTTTGTTTAGAACAGGCCCTTTGTTCTTTTCAAATTTTAACAAATGGAGTACTTTTCTTTTTGTTGCTTTTTATTTTATTTTATATCCATCTGATTCCTTGGTAGTTCAACGTCTTTTGGAAAACATGCTCTGTTATTTTGTGTCATGGGGCCATGACAAATTTCCATATTCCACACAATCACAAATTATACCAACCATTTGTTCTTTCTTTCTTTTCTTTTCTTCTTATGTCACTTTTTCTCAAGTATTTCTTCTCTTCTACTCATCCTATATTTTTTTCTACTGCCATCACTACTCTAGCACTTAATTGATTTTCCTCTTTTTATTCTGTTTTTTCTTCGCATTTTGGAGATACCATTTGCCAGAAAGGGCTATAGCTAAGCCTACATGTGAAGACTTTTTTTCTGGTATGCTTTGTTTGTACACACAATTTGTTTACTCTGTTCTCTGTTTCAAGTTTATATTTTTATGTGTTATTCTTTGTTTATGGTGTAAATATGTATCTGGGTACTATTCAGTTTCTTGAAATTTGAAACAGAAACTAGAATCTGTCTGGTAATGGGGAAAATCAATCAAAGGTGCCAGCTTAATTGATTATTGGTTCTTTTAAATTGTTTCTGTGAGTAAATCCCTCTAAACGTTTTACAGTTTTGTAGCTGATGACATTCTTATTCTGACTAAACATACAAATAGGTCTGAGCCAGTTGAATATCGCTACTGTTATAGAAGTTTGATTGGAAGTGTACTGTGTGCATAGGGTGTAAACTGACGCCTATTTTGTTCATAGTGTATAGCACTCCATGAACAATAGGCTAAATATTCTACAGAATTGGACATGGTGGAAATTGTTGGGATACATTTTTAGGGTTAATCTTTTGGGTGGACGATTTAGTTGTGGTTTCATTCAAATCCAGAACGCTTTAGCTCGGACCTGGTATGTGTTAAAAAATTTACAATATAAGTAAAAATAATTGATCCCACTCAGTAAATCATAGTAATAAGTTGTGGTAAGATTTTGAACTCGAACCCATAAAGTTCAAATCCTGAATCCGCCTCTGAGCAGTAGCTAATGTGTAAAATATGTAAACTGTCAGATAATTTCTGGTGATGGCCGGAAGGTTTGGGATTATTAATTGCTTACTTGCTAGATTATTTGTAGCTAAAAATGTATATCAATTGGAAATTCTGGGAAAACCGTTTATTTCTTTGCTCAGATGAAGTTTGTTTTGTATTGATTAATTCCTGATGTACTTTCTGTTAGTCAAACAGGTAGGCTGTGTTAAGCGCTTTCAACAAGTCGTTGAGCGCTTTTGAGTGTATGCGAATAGTTTTTTGTTGGCCCACTGGACCATTATTCCATTCTCATTTTCTGACTATCTGTATTTAGTTATTCCAGTCAGTTGTAGTTCAATAGTGCATTGGGTAAGAAGCACTTATATCTTGTTATGGTAATATAACCTACTCTCAGCAGGGTTTAGTCCATATATTTGCCTTAGCTAGTTCACCTTGAGAACTAAAGTAATGTATTCACAAACATTATGGCTTGATTTTAGGAAGAAATGATCACACATTGTCCTTCTAGAGTTGCAGTCAACCAAAATCTCTCACCTTCCTGCAGACCCCAATGTGAAATGTGAAGTAAATTTGAACTTGAGACCTCATGGTTCTCAACCCATTTCAATGGTCACACCCTTGGATGCTATTCTAATCTGTTTTATAACTTTACTTCCCCTTTTTTCCCTTTGTATGGGTGAAAGGACTTCTTGTTGTCAACTTGATCAGTTGAATGAATATTTTCATGGATAATGCGACCATTTGAAATATCTACTTTCTATTTCACTCTCTGATGCAATAGAATAAGAGCCTGCCGTATGTAAAATAATAAACCTTCAATCTGGATATTTTAATAGCGAATACTGTTCCAGGTTCCATTTGTTGTGATTTGCAGCAGAGTAAGATATATATAACAAGCACCTGCAATGGGTTCTGCGGACTGGCTTAAGAATGTTATTGGTATGAGAAAAGCAAAGGATGGGAAACCTAAAAAATTAAAGGTGAGCTACCATTCTTGTCTCTTTTCGCTAATGAATTGCCTTAGATATCCGTATTCAGTAGTGGAGTTACATAATGTGATAGTAATCGTGGAGAAGAAAGGGTAGGTGTTTGATTAACAGTGTATTTAGGATCTTAAGAACAAGCAGGCTGCTGGTTCTGATTATCTAGGTTAAGACTTTGTTCTTTTCTCTCTCTTTTTTCCTTCTTTTCCTTTTACCTTTTCTTTTGGATCGAATGAGACAACGGAAAACTCCGAATGGTGCTTCAAACAAAATTTGTACTCTTAAGGCCACAAGTTGTATCATTAATTGATATCCTGCTGTCACAATCACCGGTCTGTGACAACCCATTCCTTCTATATTTTCGTTATCAATTTTAGAATCACCGGTACTTTGTAAGGTCGACTGGATTTATATTTTTAGTTTGAGACAGGGAACATCAGCAATCAAAAAGTCTACTGGATGCAAAGGGGATGAACCCCTGCAGAAAGAGCCTTCTAAAATAACCAATGGTGTCTTGATCAAGAATCAGAGGGAACTGGGAATGCCTATTGACGACAGAGCAGCTATTAGGATTCAGGCAGCATTCCGTGCTTACGTGGTAAAAGCATAGTATTTAATTATTATTTATTTTTTTAATTTATTCTTCTTGCGATTAAATATTTCTTGAGTGACTTTATTCTTCAAATAACTTCTCTTGAGACGCAATATTGCAGTTACAGAGTAATATAGACCTTCATTTCTGTCTACAGTCTGATCGTCAGACATACACTCCCAAATTTAGGACACTAACAAATTAAGGAATCGCATATGTGCATTTTATCATTTTTATGTATCTGAAACATATCAATTGTTCAGAGCTCACATGCAATTCATCTTTACGGTTTCTTTTGTATCTTTGAGTGGGGTTGGGGAGCCAGGGAATATGATTCTTAAAATTATGACTTTACTTTGGAACATGCTGGTAAATTGACTGGTATCTTATTTCATGGCATGGGAAAAAAAACCGTCTTCCTATTACTGTGACAGAAGATGGGTAAAATAAAACTATGACTTTAGTTTGGACTTTGGAGCATGCTGATATTTAATGGTATGTTATTTCATGGCATGGGCGTATGAAGAAATAGGGGACAAAGACGAGGGCAAGAAGTTATTTCGGCTGGCCAAGGCGAGAGAGAGAAAGACGCGTGATCTGGATCAAGTGAGGTTCATCAAGGACGAGGACAACATAGTTTTAATGGATGAGGCTCAGATTAAGCAGAGATGGCAGACCTACTTTCATAGACTTCTGAATGAGGAGGGAGACAAAGACATTGTGTTGGGTGATTTGGACACTTAGAGAGTCACCGTGATTTTGGGTATTGTAGGCGTATTAAGGTCGAGGAGGTCGTGGGGGCTATGAGTAAGATGAGCAGGGGCAGAGCGATTGGGCCAGGCGAAATTCCGGTTGAATTCTGGAGGTATGTGGGTAGAGAGGGCGTATAGTGGCTGACCGGATTGTTTAACATTATTTTTAGGACGAAGAAGATGCCAGAGGAATGGAGATGGAGTACGATGATTCCATTGTACAAGAACAAAGGTGATATCCAGAATTGTAACAACTACAGGGGTATCAGTTGCTTAGTCATACTATGAAAGTGTGGGGGAGGGTGGTCGAAGTGAGGGTGAGGAGGTCGGTATCTATATCAGAGAACCAATTTGGGGTTCATGCCTGGCCGTTCAACTACGAAGGCTATTCATCTTATCAGGAGGTTGGTGGAACAGTACAGGGATAGGAAGAAGGATTTACACATGGTGTTTATTGACCTATAGAAAGCGTATGACAAGGTCCCGAGCGAGGTTCTTTGGAGGCTAAAGGTGTTCCGGTAGCATACATTAGGGTGATTAAGGACATGTACGATGGAGCTAAGACTCTGTTTAGGACAGTGGGAGGTGACTCAGAGCATTTTCCGGTGATTATGGGGTTACACCAAGGATCCGTGCTCAGCCCTTTCCTATTTTCCTTGGCGATGGACGCTTTGACGCACCATATTCAAGGAGATGTGCCATGGTGTATGTTATTTGCCGATGATATAGTCTTGATAGATGAGAAGCGAGGCGGTGTCAATGAGAGGCTGGAGGTGTGGAGACAGACCCTGGAGTCTAAAGGTTTCAAGTTGAGCAAGGCTAAGACATCATACTTGGAGTGCTAATTCAGTGACGTGACGGGGGAAGCAGACAATGACATGAGGCTTGATTCACAAGCCATCCCCAAGAAAGAGAGTTTTAAGTATCTTGGGTCTATTATCCAGGGGAACGGGGAGATTGACGAGGATGTCACACACCGTATAAGGGCTGATCGGATGAAATGGAGGTTAGCATCTGGTGTCTTGTGTGACAAGAAGGTGCCGCCGGAACTTAAAGGCAAGTTTTATAGAGGCGGTGGTTAGATCGGCTATGTGGCATGGGGCAGAGTGTTGACTAGTCAAGAATTCTCAATTCCAGAAGATGAAAGTAGCAGAAATGAGGATGTTGAGGTGGATGTGCGGGCATACTAGGTTGGATAAGATTAGGAATGAAGATATTCGGGTTAAGGTGGGGGTAGCGCCCATGGATGACAAAATGGAGGAAGCGAGACTTAGATGGTTCGGGCACGTACGGAGGAGAAGCCTTGACGCCCCGGTTAGGAGGAGCGAGCGATTGGCCTTGTCAGGTATGAGGAGAGGTAGAGGGCGGCCTAAGAAATGTTGGAGAGAGGTGATCAGTCAGGACATGACGCGACTCCAGCTCACCGAGGACATAATCTTAGATAGGAAGGTTTGGAGGGCGAGCATTAAGGTCGTAGGTTAGTAGGTAGTTGATCGTTTTTCTTTCCCGTTGAGGGTGTTAGGCTAGTTCGTAGTGTCTTGCTTTAGATTGTTAGTGGTACTTGTTGTGTTTGTATTGTTTTCTGCTTCGATTGCCTAGTACCTTTCAATTGTTCTGATTATCGATACTGCCTTTTCCATTTATTTTTCTGATTCTTAGGTTGCTGGCAGCCTGGCACTGTCTTCCCGATGTATGTGATTGTTATTGTTCCTTTGCCTCCTTTTCATCTCCTTGTGCCAAGGGTTTTTCGGAAACAGCCTCTCTACCCTAGGGGTAGGGGTATGGTTTGCGTACACATTAACCTCCCCAGACCTCACACATGGGATATTACTGGATTGTTGTTGTTGTTGTTGTTGTTGTTGTAGTATTTCATGGCATGGGCAAAAGCTATCTTTTGTTATTACTGTGACAGAAGATGATAAGTAATGCATTTCCCGTCAAATCATTTTAATCATGCTATAAAGTAGGATTGCAGTCTCAAAAAGGGGAAAAAAGAGAGGTATCATATCCTGCATAATGGTTTGGGTATCTTTTCTGTACTGCCACTGCAGTTCTTTGATCACTCCTTTAACTAGTGAAATCCTTTAATATTACTTGAAGTAAAATATCCCCTATCCTTCCAGTTTGGCTTATTGATTTATTTAGTACAAATGGAACCACTGATGTCAGATGAGCGTTTCTATAACCTCAAAACATGTAGTGAGAGACCGCTTAGGTTGGGATTGCTACGTGAAAGACTGTTGTATATGATTTGTATTTTCACTCAACAAAGGACTTTTAGACCAAAGATCCGTTTAATCAGCTGATAAATTGTGTAACAAATAAGTTTGGGAATGTGTATCTTTCAAACCTTTGTAACAACAACTACTACTACTACTGCGCCTCATTACCAAACTAGTTGGGGTCGACTATATGAGTCCTCATTGACCACGTTACTCCCCTTAAACTCATCTCAGGCCAATATTATCTGGTTCTACTTCTTGTTGGTGTCATTTTCTCTTATGTTACATGCCGATATTGTCTTGCTATTGTCTGAGTCATCCAAAGAAGGTGCTTCAACTCTTCTCTTTAAGTTGAATAGAGTTTTCTTCTTTTGCAGGCTAGGAAAACTTTACGTCGATTGAAAGGAAATGCAAGGTTACAGTCCCTGACACAACGTCCGTCGGTGAAAAAACAAGCTTCATCAGCTTTGAACTATATCCACTCGTGGAATCGGATGCAAACTGAGATTAGAGATCGCCGTGTCCGTATGGCAACGGAAGGGCGTCTTGAGCGGAAGAAGCTGGAGAATCAATTGAAGCTAGAAGCAAAACTTCAAAACTTAGAGGTTAGTCGCCGACGCTCTTATGCTCACTTATTGTTTATCTTACCATCTTTCTCCCCGATCTTTGAAGCCTCCAAATCAGTATTTGCTAGTTCTCTTTCTGCTGTCAAGAGAGTTTCTTTCCTTGATCTTTCAACTGTTATTATTTCTGTTTAACCTTCGGTAAATGGTTTATTAATTCTGTTAAATAGAATAAATGACTGTTTGTAGAAGGAATGCGTGGAACTCCGTTAATAGAAGTCAGATATCCCAAACACTGTATAATTCATGATACTGATCTCTCGTAATCTGATGCTTTCGCTTTAGCACAATTCAACCTAAAACCTTCTCCTGCAAGTACAATTTGCTAAACTCCATGCTTAAACTGCATTCTTTTTTTTCTTTTCTGTAATGTAGTTATAGGAGTCCATGACAGTTTCCATGTCATATGATGCCTTCTTAATCGCACTATGTTCTATGTACATAGTGCAATTACGAAGACAAACAAAAGTTTTCAGTGTCTTTTGCTAAAAAAATGTATTATTTAAAAAATGAAAACGTTTCAAAGTTATAGATGTTTTCAGAAAGGATCTATCTTGGATTGTGGATATTAGTTTAAAGTAGGATACTTTTTAAGCCTACTTATCCCTGTTTCTGAAACTTATTTGGGGTTGAACTTTACAACTTTGTAATCACTCTCATATGATGATAAGATGGAGACTGGTCTAAGTGGTGTGTGTGGCCAATTGTAATCCTATAACATTTGAATGAGTTTATCAGAGATCTAAAGGCGCAAGAGTATAGATAAGTGAAGTTTTAACATTTATCCTTTTTCTCATTTCCCTTCGTATTTGATTCACACCTATTGAAATTTCTAAAACATGGAACAACAATTTCATCTTAATTGAGAACATTTTGCTTTAGTTGTTTTCCTAATCTTGATCTGGCATGCAATTTATTATCCTACTTATAATAGCTATATGAAGGGCTGACAGGTAGAGTGGAGTAGTGGCCCAGAAACAATGGAAGTTATTCTAGCAAGGATTCACCAGAGAGAAGAAGCATCAACTAAACGGGAGCGTGCTATGGCCTATGCATTTTCACATCAGGTATGTTAAACTGAATAACAATCTTCCACTTGTTTCTCAGAGCAGGAACTACCATTGAATTATTATTATGTTACAGTGGAGGGCCAATTCCAGCCCAGTGTTTGGATCGTGTAATCATGAAATGAGCAAAGCTAATTGGGGCTGGAGCTGGACGGATCGCTGGGTTGCTGCTCGACCATGGGAAAGCCGAGTTCCTGTTCGCACAAGTCCAAAGAAAGTCAATGGTAAAGCAAGTAAGACCACTAAAACTATTACTACTCCGACAAAGAAAACACCAATTTCTGTTAAATCGAATTCGCCTAATGGGAAAGGCACTGTGAAAGCTAAAAAGTCTGATGAAGTAGCTGCACAAAAGGTGAGCAGCAAAGTTAAGGAGACAGGCACTGAGAAACAAGAGGTGGTTAGTTGAAGCAAACTGAAATGGAAAAGATGTTGAAGCCAAGATATTTGGGTTTTTCCATATTACTGAGGATGGGGGTGAAGAGAAATATTTAATCGCCGAGCATGAGTTGATGGATGTGGAGTGCTTTGTCTGAGAGTTTGCCATTGTTTTTCCAAATTCTTCTTATCATATGTTTATCTGAGATGACAAGTTATGCATCATAGGTTAAAATGTGTATAGATGTCATATCTCATTCAAGAGTATTTATATTATAGCTTTGAGTGCCCAGAATAATCCTGTTCCGATGTCTATTTATTGCGGGGTGCCTTTTTATTTGTATAGATTCTTTATTTCTTCCTTGCCATTCACATATATATCGGAAACATCTCTATTTTCTCAAGGTAGGGGTAAGATCTGCGTACACACTACTCTCCCCAGACCCTACTTGTGGAATTATAGAGGGAAGTGCACGGTTAGCCACTAATAACACATATATTTATTTTTAAGCTATTGTTTAAATGTCTTCAATCTTTAGCCACTGCTTTAATAAACTTTAATTGCCTGGACGAAAATACCCTTCTGCTCATGTCCTTAACTTTTGAACTTAACTTCAGGACTACATGTCCTTAACTTTTGAACTTGGAACTCAAACTTCAGGACCAAGTGTCTTTAACTTTTGAACTTGTAAGTCAAAGTTAAGGACCTATTGTCCTTAACTTTTGACCTTGTAATTGTAAGTTAAGGACTGTCTGTCCTTAACTTTTGACCTTGTAATTGTAAGTTAAGGAATGCCTGTCCTTAACTTTTGAACTTGTAAGTCAAAGTTAAGGACCTATTGTCCTTAACTTTTGATCTTGTAACTGTAAGTTAATGACCAAGTGTCCTTAACTTTTGAACTTGGAACTCAAAGTTAAGGACCAAGTGTCCTTAACTTTTAAACTTGCAACTCAAAGTTAAGGACCAAGTGTCCTTAACTTTTGAACTTGGAATTCAAACTTAAGGACCTATTATCCTTAACTTCTGAACTTGGAGCTCAAACTTCAGGACCTATTGTCCTTAATTTTTGAATTTGTAACTGTAAGTTCAGGACCTATTGTCCTTAATTTTTGAACTTGTAACTGTAAGTTCAGGACCTATTGTCCTAAATTCTTCTAAAAGTGGGTATCGAACTTGAGAGAAAATACATTCATTCCAGAGAAATTATGTACGTTGTATTGATAAAATTTAAGTCCTGCCACAATATCTTTTTCAAATAGTAAACATAATGAGTTTTATTGATAAAATTAGCACTGAGATAGAGACTGTGATCGAGTATTTCCAAAGGGTGATTACAAAAACACAGTTCCTTGTCTATTCGAATTTTTCAATGAGATGATGATCAGGAAGCCTAAAAAGTTCCAATATTTACATTCTCCATCTTATGTCAAAAATGCAAAAGAGAAAGGTATATGAATGTTCTGTGCTTTGCCCTCAAAACACAGGAGAATTTTGGAGAAGCGAGGGTTTGGGAAGAAAAGCAATAGAAGAAAGGGTAAAAATGTATTCTCATATTAATTTTAATAAAGTAGTGACTATTTTTGCTCAACATTAAAATTGATGGATAAAAATTAAATACCATCTTAAATAGTGACTATCCCACGCCATTTCTCCGGAATGATAGTAGCTTTGTTGTTTTACATATTTGGGGTTATAGCAGCAAGAGAAAGCAAAAAGTTTGCTCCAAGTGTGAAGGAAGGAGCTACTTCTACGTGTCTTCTTCACCTGAGACTCTTTGTATTGAGATTTTTCCTCTGTTACGTTCAAAGTTATAATTCAAAGTAAGGTCATTGTAGTCTTAACGTACCTCCGTTATATGGTTATAACATTGTCTTAAAGTCAAGGTACTTTAACATAGAGACATTAAAGTTATTTGAAATGTTTAACTGATGTCTTAAAGTTATTTAACATATGAATGTTTTTTCGCACTTATTGTTTCGATCAAATCCAACAATTTAATCTTATCGGTTAAATTAAAAGTGAGAATACATATCATTTAGTCATGAATAACTCATAACTTTTATCTGAAAGACAAATGTCTTGTGTATTTGTTATTGTTAGTATTTTTGAAAACATTGCCACGAGTAAATTTTTACCATTCCAAGCATGTCGTACACTAATTGAAACTTTATTACTCTTTCTACTCAAGTTTCAATTTAATTACATACTATAGACAATTTACTAATTATATACACTTTAGGAGTTAAATGAGTATCCTTTTATATTAGGAATCAATTATTTCCATCCTTATTCTCTCTCCCTCCCTCTCTCTCTCTCCTGCGCTTTCTGTCTACGTCTCTCTTCTCTCAATCCCTAGTTCCAGTAATGTAGAGCAAAGAAAAAGAGAGCAGCAATTCCATACTTATTGAAATTTCAGTAATGTAGAGCCGAAGGTGATCACAATTGGTGTTCAAATTCCAGTAATGTTGCACAATTAGTGTTCAAATTGAAATTGTCAATCAATAAATTTTGAAGGTGTTTGACTCTCCATCATTGACATTCATTAAAAAGCTTTGAAGCTTTGAATTCGAATTTGGGTTTTCAAAAATCATTATTTGTTTGGATTGAGTGTTGTTGCAAACAATTGGGAATATTGTTTGGAGTTTATATCTCAATTTTGAGAGTGTTTTAGTGAAGATTAGACTTGATTTTGGTTGAATTTCATATTGAAACTTGAAGGAGAAGATGAAGAAATTGTAGTAAAGTTGTAGGTAAATTGTATTCTGTTGTTTATGTATATTTTTTAATTAAAATATTGTATGAAAGTTGAATAATATTGTATAAATTTTATATAAAAATTATATTTAAGTTGTATGATATTGTAGTTGTATACAACTAGGTAGAAATAATGTATGAAAGTTGTATAATATATAATTAGTTGTATGAAATTTATTTTTACTATGTATAAATCAGATACAAAATATATAAAAGATATATTGTATAAAATTTGTATTTAAGTGGTATGATATTGTAGTTGTATACAACCAGATAGAAATAACGATGAAAGTTGTAGATAAGTTGTATAATATATAATTAGATGTATGAAATTTATTTTTACTATGTATAAATCAGATACGAAATATACAAAAGACATATTGTATAAAATTTGTACAAAAATTATATTTAAGTTGTATGATATTGTAGTTGCATTTAACTGTGTAGAAATGATGTATGAAAGTTGTAGATAAGTTGTAAATAAGTGTATACTGTATATTTAGTTGTATGAAATTTATTTTTAGTATGTATGAAAGTTGTTGATAAGTTATAAATAAGTTGTATATAATATAATTAGTTGTATAAAATTTATTTTAGTTTATATGATATTTTAGATATATCAAATTTGTATTAAATTTAATTGATATCCGTTTTTAGGGCAAACACCTCTCTTTCCCCCTCCGCTATTTCCATATTTTTCAGCTTGGACGAGCTCGCATAAACTCAATATTTTCTAGTTTCAATGTTCACGATCTCTATTCACCTGCTCAAAGTTCTATCTCAGGGGAATCTCTTAAGCTAACCTCGTAATTCTCTTGGCGTGCCATCTTTTGTTCCTAGTTCCCTGTCCAAATGCTAGGAAACTATTTCTTTTTCTCTTTGATCCCTTATTTCTTTCCTCTGAATGTGAGAATTACCAAGGATTCGATTATATGGATTTAATTGATTACCTTATATTAAGGCGGAAGAAAAATAAGGAAAAAAAAGAGGAGAAGAAAAAGAAAAAAGATATAATTAAATTTTTTGATTGAAGACACTAATAATGGATTGAGAGTCTTTTAAAGTGGAATGTATATATTTTGTAAATAAAATTTGTTTAAATTGGGTAATTAACTAAATATGAACATTTTTGATAATAAAGTTTCAAATAAGGTATAGAAACGAAAAAATCCATAATAAAAATCACGTGGAAGAGGCCGGAAAAAAGGTAGATAAAATAAATCTTTAAAAGCCTAAGGGGAAATACACATAATAGCTACATAAAAGTTATGGCCGTAATGAGGGAAATGTTTATGGACTAAATTAGAGAAAACCAAAATTGTAAACAATTCGCGACTAATAAATCTAGTACAATATTCTTGAATTTTGATTGAGAGACTCATTTTCAATATGATGATTAATTGAGTGGCTTCGGTTAGCACGGACAATATAGATAAAATATATTTCTTTTCGTTTTCTTGAGTGAGGGTCTTTCAGAAACAATCACTCTATCTCTTTGGAATAGGAATAAGGTATGCGTACACACTATTCTTCCCAGACCCTACTAATGAAATATCATTGGGTCGTTGTTGTTGTTGTTCTCGTTGGGAATGTTATTTTCTTATTTTCAGATAAACGAATTTAATTTGTTTCATCTATCTATTAGTAATAAGTTCTTCAAGCAAGTTGGGAAAACAAAAATCCTTTCTCGATTTTTCAGTATTCTCTTTCATATTGCAAGTGAAATTACAAAGCTCCAAATTAGTACTTTTTTGTAGTTTTCTGATATATGCAAAGTGCTGGAAACCTACTGAAAATTCCAAACCTTTTTCGTAAGAAAAGCATCTCTTTGATAATTTACAGAAATTAAGGGCCCGTTTGGCCATAAAAGGAATTTCACTTTTTAAGGAAAAATTTTCACTTTATTTTTCGGAATAAGTGTTTGACTGTAAAAATTTAAATATTCATTTGAAGTTGAATTTCGGAATTTTTTAAAATTTGAAAAACTCCAAAAAGTTATTCTTAAAAATTCTCACTTTAAATCGCTCACAAAAATTCAAAATGCAGCTCCAAATTATATTTGTGTCCAAATACAATTCTAATTTTGAATATCATTTTCACTTTTCCCGGAATTTCACAATTCTTAATTATGTCCGTACGCCCACTAAGTTTTGCATGTCAAACACTTGCCAAATAAATTTCTTACATTAACACATCTTCAAGAGCTATTTTAATCAACTAACGACGGATTCGTGATTCATAAATACCCCTGGATTAATATGCTAATCCAGCTTCATAGTATGGAAAAGATAGTGATAAAAACATTAAATGATTAAATTTCTATTAATCAAACATAAGTTAGCTTATGGTAATACCCTATCAATTTAAAATATATTTTACACAAATACATTGGAAGATTATTACTGTATTGTTATTGAGAAAAAGGTATTCACATGCTATACTACTGGATGATAAAAGACCATGAAAAGATTAAAAAGGATTCACGTGCTATAGTAGGTAATCAGAAGAACATGCACATGCACATGCACATGCACATGCACGCATGCAATTTGTTCTTGTACCTTGACCCTAGGAGGGCCCTCAATTAAAAAATAAAGTCTTTAATTTAATTCCCCATTTCATCTTCAACCCTTTGTTATTAATTAGAAACCTTTATCGTCGACATGGGTCATGCAAGCAGGGCAGAGGTACATAGTATTAATAGAAATTAATTAAATTCTCTTCATAACGATATCGGATCCTCTTGACGAACATGCAAAATAAGGTTACAGGTTCAAATCCTAATTGACTAGTTGTGACACACTCTTAATAATTTCTTGAATCGATCACCTTATTAAAATTTCTAGCTCGATCGGCCGTGCATGCAACGCCTCAAGTCTCAAGAAATGAAGAGGGTAGAGGTCAATTTCATTTTCTGTAAACCTAATGAATTTACTACTGGCATACTGTAAACAAGGAATGCTTTAAGCTTGGTGATTTGAGGCTAGTGTTTCAGGAGGAGCAGGTTAAAGTAACAGATAAACAGTATAATAACTATTTGTACCGATCGATGGCTGTACAGTGAACACTCAATTTATGTCTATAAAAAGTGAAATGTGAATCCCAAAGAGTAAAATGAGTTGGCTCTTTTCCTTGTCGGGACACTGGATAATCAATGCTTGAGGTGGTGAGAGTGGCACAAGGCAAGAAAAGAACAGGTATAGTTGTATTTCATTATTTGGATAATGCAACCATCCTGGAAGTAGAAGGAGATGTATCCAGTGTCAACTTTAAACTGACAACAGGAAATGCTAACATTTAGAAGGATTCCTTCAATTCTTCTTAATCCCAAGATAAAGAAAAATAAATTTTCCAAGATATTAGAGGATAGCACAGTTTAATTAGTCTTTTTTCACAGTGGTAGATTCAAGATTTAGATAATGCGAGTTCTTAGCTGAGAGTATGAGTTAAATACATGCTTACAATACACGAAATAAAGTTTTTCGTGGAAATATTGTTTACCCGTAAAATGGTATGGTTGAATTTGTTCGTGGTTTTTTAGACAAGTAAATTAATTTGATCCAAAAAATAACGAAATAAGTGATGAAATATAAAATACTTAGCCTTAGAATATCGATGGAACGACAGAGCTGACGAATCCGGAAACAAAGTTTCTGGGTACAATAATGATGAGATCAAAAAGCAAGAGAGTAAAATTATATTAAAATTATGTATAGAATGTAGTATAAGTTAGTCAGAAAATTCGTGTCCTTTACAATGATAATTGAGCTCCCTATTTATAGCTATATATGTGGAAGGAAGCCCTAGGATCATGCCCCTTTTTTAATGTCAATTATGAGGGTCATTGATGAAGATGTAACATTAGACATAAATGCCTTGTAACGGGCCATCATATTTAATGCTGTAAAATATTCTGTATTAAATGATACCGGACGCAAAACATTTAATATTCCTTTTATGATCATTATTCCTTTCGGTAACAAGCGGAATAGCTATGTTCGATGGCCATCCCCATCTTGGCTTCCACGTATCTTTCCTTTAAGCAGTCACATGTCATGTCGTATTTTTTCCTATATAGGTAGTCCCCCTACTTGCCGGTGACACAATCTTGTGTTACGGGAAAGTTGGTAGAAAGACCTTTTTGGCGGGAATTACTATAACTCCTTTTGAAGGTTTCTGACAGTTGATTAGACGTACGTCTCTCTGCATTTAATACCTCGAACAC
Organism: Nicotiana paniculata; assembly: GCA_005239505.1. Lineage (NCBI taxonomy): Eukaryota > Viridiplantae > Streptophyta > Magnoliopsida > Solanales > Solanaceae > Nicotiana > Nicotiana paniculata. Next base: position 22,453 of record ML363248.1, on the reverse strand, counting down.
GCGTCATCCCATGTTTCAGCACAACTTTTGACGATTATCGAGGTAATCATGGCCATGAATTTAGCCGCCAAAATTTTACTTGTACGCAACTTCCTTTTTCTTTGCGTTTCACAATTGCTTGAGCTTCTGATTTGCATCCTTGTTTTCCATCCTTTCTCTAATTTTCTTCTGATGTTCTAAAACGTCAATACCACACAAGAGGAGGGTGATTTGTGTGGTATCCGATTTTTCCATGCACTACTTATAGAAGGACCATGTTCTTCTATGTGTTCCAACCTATACTGTTTGCGGAATAATAAATACAGAAAATAAAGAACACAAGGATTTTACGTGGAAAACACCTGGCTCAAAAGGTGAAAAACCAGGACCTACTTTCCAGTAGGATTTTCCCAAACACTCCACTAAAAACGCTGAGCCAAAAATAGCATTTACAAAAACTCTTTGTAAACCTAGGATTAACTCTAATCCCTTTGTGGCAAACTAGCCTCTAGCTATTTGCGACAAACTTCAAGTTAGCTATAACTTGAACACTCAGTACCTATTACAAATGCTTCTAGAAAAATCTAAAAAGGTACAAATTGAAATCCCTACTACAAGTAAACTAGACTAAAAGACAACAATTGGAACTGGTTCATCTAGCTGGTCCAACTAGCTTCAGAGTCACACACTTAAATCTCACACGAACTGCTTGCAAAATTGCATTGCTAATTTTTCTCTCAATTCTTGCTTTGCTTCTGCTTTTGTGCGTCCCTGTAAAATAAGAACAATCTGCAATATATAGGATTAGTAGACGAGAGATGTTCTAGAGTTCTAATGCTACTCTTCCTTGGTGGAGGAGTTCTAGTTAATCTCAACTCCTCGAATCCTTCCTTATCTTTGATTCTGTTCTTACTGAATAAGGAGTCCTTCTCCTTATTATTTTGTAATCTTTTCGATCAGGAGATATCTCTTTAATTTGCATATTTCGTTTATCTCCTGAATGTGCACCTTACGTGCCTTTAACTCTACATGTGTCTATGTCTCCAGTGATGGACCTGGTTCATCTTTGAGTTCCTTTGTCAATCTTCAAAACCATTCAATTTCTTGGGCCAAAAAATTTTCCCTTTTTGATGATGAAAAACTCTGTGCTTAGTCCTGTAACCAACGTAATCCAACATTAACACATTTTAGAGTATTGAGAATTTATCATAAAAGAACCAGGTTCATTAGGATATAAATATCACATGTTCAGAATAGCACATGACCATTTTTTCCCCTTTTGGCATCATCAAAAAGTTGCAAATTTTAGAAAGTCACAGATATTTAAGAATTACTCATGGCCACTGGGGCAACTGCAAGTGAAATCATGGATTAATCATCAATAGTAAACCAAGAATGCAAACTATCAAAGAAAATGAAACAAGATTAAGAGAAAAAGCAACAAAATTCATTGATAGAAGAATTGTTCAACCACAATCCACAAGAAGAAATAAAAATAGTTAACATCATGAGCAAAAGAAAACAAGAAAAATACCTAATCTGGGTCACTGAAAGTCAAAGACAGGCTGGACTACTAAGGCTGGGAAGGGGTGGAGGCTGGATTTTTAGCTTGGAGAAGAGATAGCATATCATTAAGAATCCACTCATTCTTCTCCTTTTCTTTGGAAAGCTCAGTTCTGAGAGCATCCCTCTCATGTTCAACCTCAGCCAGGCGGTTCTTCAGCCAAAGTATTTCTACATCCTTAGCCCCACCCTCCTGCACAAGTGGTCTGACTTTGCTGTTTACCGGAGTCTTCCTGGATGAACCAGGTTCAGGAACATTGACAGTGTAGTCACATGCCAGAAGAGTGTTTTTGCCAAAGTGATCCTTGACTGTTGCCATTTCTGCCTTCTTCAGAGGCACCTTGTAGTGATCAAGTACAGTTGTGAGGATGAAGCCATAAGGAATGGCATGATCCTTGGAATCGTTCACCACCCTGTCCAGGAGCTGGATGATGAAGTAAGGACAGTTGATCTGCTTTCCATTGTCCAGGCACTCCATGAGAACTAAGTCCATGTAATTTGCTATGTTCCTTCTCTCCTGCCTTGGCAGTAGACACTTGTTAATGAACTCAAACACCACCTTGTGAGGAGGCTTCATCTCACTTTTGTAGACAACCCTTGGTTCAACCTCCTCTTCATTGTCATAAAATCTTATGGTGATTTGTAAAGCAGTGGGAAGAGCATCCAAGCTGGGCCATCTCTGCCTGGTGTAATCATCATATCCTTCAGACGGGATCCCAAGCATTTCTCCCAATTCTATGGCGTCAAATGAAATTTTGGTCCCCTTCACTTGGCTAGAGACCCTACCGTCCTTGATTACAGTATTGGCCATGAACTCTACTATCTCACTTCTGGCCAACCTCCCATCCAGCTGAAGGACCATGTCCTTCCAGCCCTGTACCTCTAGCTTATCTATCAGATAGACCATGCTAGATTCCTCCAAATGTTTCAGCAATCTCCCCTTCAGAGTGGTGCGCTTCTCAAACTTAGTCAAATTGTTCTTCTCTCTAGGAGTCTTATCTTCTTCATCAGCACTCCAATCTTCCTCTTCATCAATTTGAACTTTCTTTGACTTTACTGTAGACCTGGTTCTCTTGGCTACAGTTGAGGGTGTAGCAGACACAGATGCAGACTTCTTTGAAGAAGTCTTGGCTTTCTTTGTTTTGGGGGTCTGCACCTCAACTTATGCCCTATGATTATCTTGATGGACCAGGTCCATCTCATCAATCTCAACAGCCTCTACAATCTCAACAATTTTCTCCTTTCCCATCTCAGCTCTCTTTCTCTTACTTTCCTTCAAAGCCTTTTGTAACTCCTAATTCTTCCTTAGTGCACTTCTTGTGGTTCTTCCTCTTGGAAGAGGAGTTTCAGAACCAGCAGATGGAGTGACTTTTCTCTTCTTACTTGCCCTTGCAGTTTTAGACTCCTTAGTATTTGGAGTCCTTTTCTTCTTTGGTTTATAGCTCTCTCTTAACTTCTTCATAAGATCTGCCAATGTCTCCTCAATGGATGAACCAGGTTCATCTGTAGATTTTCCTAGATTTACTAATCCCTCAGCCGCTTCACTTGATTCATTTCCCCCTGACTTCTTGGCTCCCTCTTCTATTACTACTGTTTCAGTACCATAAATAGACAATCTAGTAATTTCTTCCCCTGTTCCCCTTGCTTTACTCCAACTTCCCTCTCTCTCTATTTCTTCCCCAATTTTATTTTTTCCACCTCTTCGTCTTACTTCTGGCAACTCCACATTTTTCACAGACCCAACCAACGCAAACTTGTTTTCTAAGTTCTCCGCTATTTCAGACACATTCTCAGAAGCGATATTTGGTACAAACGATACATGTTCAGAATCAAATGATCCTCGTGCTACCTTAGTAGCTGATTTGAACGAATCACTAGAATTGTCTGATTCTTGAACCTGACTAGCTTGTAATTTGGCATTCAATTTTCTGGCGAGATAACCTGTAGCCACTGTTTTCCTGGCGAGCATTTTAACCCGTCTTTTTCTGGGTTCTTGACTAGGTCTAGGTTGAGGAATAGTGGGACTGGGTTGAGAATTAGTAGGACTTGGTGGTGGAGGTGTTGAAGAAGTCGAAGGTGGAGTAACAAATGGTAGAGTACAAGGGTTGTTCGAAGGGTTAGACATTTTTTATTAAAGATGGAAGAAAAAGATTTTGGATTGAGAATGAGGGCAAGGAAGATGGAGGGGTTTCGACTGTTTTAGAGTTGGTGAGTGATTTCAGAGGTGATGATGGGGAGTTTTTAAAAGGAGGAAGTAATATATATAGCGGCATCCTTTTTGGGTTAAATAGAGATCTTATCACCTCTGCAAATGATCAGTTAGAGGTGGCGGTTACTGCTTCCCTAGGTTCTAGGCGGTTTAGTTTTTATTGGAGTCTTAGGGTAGACGGAACTGGTTCAAAAATGGGATAAGGATAGATTGTGAAAAGATTTTGATTATGTAGAGTTCTGCTCATGATTAACTACTAATATTTCAAAGTGTGTATAGTAGAGAACACATACCTCGCCTTTCAGATGAACCAGCACTGATGAACCAGGTTCATCATGTCAGAATCCTCTTGATCAAGCCTCAATTTTCAACAATATAGAAAAACATCATTAGTAACCAATGAGTCATTTCAAAACATGGAAAGAGAGTATGCTATTTACAGCATGAGACTGAGCAACGATTATCTGATTATTTACACAAATTTCAGAATTTCTAGCCATTTTTTTTCATTTTTCCCTTTTTTTTCTCATGTACATTATGAACTGGTTCAATTAGGTGATCTTAATCATCCCTAACTCTAACATGTTCCTTTCAAAATGCTCTCTACTTAGTGCTTTTGTAAATATGTCAGCAATCTGTTTATCAGTAGCACAAAATTCAATAGAGATCAATCCTTTATCATAATTATCCCTTAAAAAATGATGTCTAACATCTATGTGCTTAGTACTTTTAAGATGAACGGGGTTCTTTGTCATACTTATAGCACTGGTGTTATCACAAAATATAGGGATGAATCCAACATCGATTCCAAAATCTAGCAGTTGTTGTTTAATCCACAATAATTGAGCACAACATGAAGCTGCAACCACATACTCAGCCTCAACAGTGGATAGAGCTACATAATTCTGCTTTTTATTGGCCCAAGACACAAGACATGAGCCCAGAAAATGTGCTATACCTGAGGTGCTCTTTCTATCCACTAGAAAACCTGCATAATCAGCATCAACATATCCCACAAGATTAAAACTACCTTTTGGATACCAAAGACATAAATCAATGGTGCCTTTTAAGTATCTCAAGATTCTCTTTACTGCAGTTAGGTGGGATTCTTTTGGATTAGCCTGAATCTTGCACAAAGTTCTACACCGAAAATAATGTCAGGTCTACCGAAGTGAGATACAGCAGTGAACCTATCATTCCCCTTTACAACTTTTGATCAACAGATGAACCAGATTCATCTACATCCAGTTTTGTGGCTGTTGCAATAGGAATGTCAATTTCTTTGGAATCTTCCATTTTAAACCTTTTAAGTATTTTCACATACTTTTGCTGATGGATCATAGTTCCATTTGAATTTTGTTTAATTTGTTATCCTAAAAAGAAATTAAGCTCACCCATCATGCTTATTTCAAATCCACTCCCCATTTGTTTAGCAAATTCTTTACTTAGCTTTTCAGTAGGTGCTCCAAAGATTATGTCATCTACATATATCTGAACTAGTAAGAGATCTTTACCTCTTTCCTTTAAGAATAAAGTACTATCAATTTTACCTCTCTTGTAGTCATGCTCAAGCAAGAATTTTGATAACCTTTCATACTATGCTCTGGGAGCTTGCTTGAGTTTATATAGTGCTTTGTCAAGTTTGTACACATTATCAGGATTGTCCTTGTTCTCAAACCCTGGAGGTTGCTTGACGAACACCTCTTCCTTTAGATAACCATTTAGGAAGGCACTCTTGACATCCATCTGGTGAAGGGTGAATTCCATGTAAGCATCAAAGGCTATGAGGAATCTTTATGCTTCCAGCCTTGCCAATGGAGCAAAGGTTTCATCATAGTCTAGGCCTTCCTCCTGACTGTGTCCTTGAACCACCAATCTTGCCTTGTTTTTTGTAACTGTTCCATCTTCATCAAGTTTGTTTCTAAAGACCCGTTTTCTGCCAATTACTGATCTATCCAAGGGTCTTGGTACTAGATGCCAAACTTGACTTCTTTCAAATTGGTTGATTTCATCTTGCATTGCATTTACCCAGTTTGCATCCTGCAAAGCCTCAACAACATTTTTAGGTTCAATAAGAGATAGGAAAGCATCAAAAGCACATAGATTCTTCAAAGAGGATCTGGTTTTGATTCCAGAGGTTGGATCAGTGATAATGTTCACAATAGGATGGAACTTTGATATCTGTATGGTTTCATAACCAACTGGTTACTCCTTGAAGTTCCTTCAGTGCCGTTTTGTTGTGGAACAAGATCAGGTCCAGGTTCCAATGAGGTTTGGAAATTAATTATTCAGTTCCCCCTGTCATGTTGCCAGGGAGGGATGTACCTGTTCCATCACTTATTCCTTCCTCCAGTGTTGCTCCAGTTTGGACTGAGTTTCTGAACAACCCAATTTCTTCATCCTCTTGTTCCTGTCTCTCAGAAAGAATGTTAGTTTCATCAAAAAATACATGCACACTTTCTTCAACACACATAGTTCTTTTGTTATAGACTTTATAAGCCTTACTATGTGAAGAATATCCCAAGAATACTCCCTCCTCACTTCTGGGATCAAACATACCTAGGGAGTCTTTACCATTGTTGTGCACAAAGCACTTGCAACCAAAAGCCCTAAGGTGGGATATATTTGGATTTATCCCTTTACTTAACTCATAGGGAGTCTTCTCTAAAAGTGGTATAGTCATGCACCTATTTATGATACGGCATGCAATATTAATAGCTTCTGCCCAGAAGCTATGAGGTAGTTTACTAGAAAGAAACATAGTCCTAGCCATATCTTCAAGTGTCCTATTATTTCTTTCAGCAACTCCATTTTGTTGTGGAGTTCTAGGAGCAGAAAATTTGTGATCTATGCCATTCTCATCACAAAATTCAGCAAATTTAGCATTTTCGAATTCAGTGCCATGATCAGACCTAATTGATGCAAGTTAATTTCCTAATTATTTTTGAATTTTTCTAACAAAGGAAGTAAACATGTCGAATGCCTCATCTTTAGATGTTAGAAACAATGTCCAGGTAAATCTAGAATAGTCATCAACAAGCACCGTCACATATATCTTACCACCTCTGCTTAAGGTTCTCATAGGACCACAAAGATCCATATGGACCAGTTCCATCGATCTGGTGGTACTTACCACTTTCTTGATTTTGAAAGAGGATCTTACCTATTTCCCCCTTGCACAATCCTCACATAATTTGTCTTCCTTGAACTTAATGTTAGGAAGACCTATCACTAAGTCCTTGGAGACTAGTTTGTTAAGTTGACTCAGACTTGCATGTCCAAGTCTCTTACGCCAAAGGAGGGGATCACTATCAAGCATACTTAAGCATGTTAATTCATTTTCTGAAAGTGTGGACAGATCTATGATGTATATATTGTTCACTCTTTTTCCCTGCAAAACAATCTTGTAAGTGATCAGATTTATTATAAAACATTTTGTAGAGGTGAATGCTACCAAGTTACCTCTGTCACACAGTTGTGACACACTGATTAGGCTATATTTCAAGCCATCTATTAGGTAGACATTCTCAATGGAACGAGTGTCATCCTTACCTACCTTACCAACCCCAATGATTTCACCTTTATTTCCATTTTCAAATGAGACATTTCCTCCTTTGAGGTCCTCAAGTGAAAGGAACTGGTCCTTGTTACCAGTCATGTGTTTTGAGCAGCCACTATCCATGTACCATATTTGGCTACTTCCTTTCACTTGAACCTACAAAAGAAAATCAGGGGTTAGTCTTAGGAACCCAAACTAGTTTGGGTCCCTTTATATAAGCAAAAAGATGAATTAAATTCTTTTTAGCCCAATTTGGTAACCAATTCGTCCCTCGAACAAAACTTTTATCCTTTTGACTAACCTGCTCTTTTGTATAGCATTCACTTTTGTAGTGACCAGTCTTACCATAGTGGGTACAGATTTTGTTCTCAGGAAGGGTGAGGTAGTTGCTTTTAGGATCCCATGTAGGCAATTGATTCCCAAATCCAAGTCCTCTCTTATTGCTACTATGGTGTTCCTGTAGCCATGTCAAAGCATCAGAGGATCTGTTCCATTTACAAGTTCTATCTAGTTCATGCTTGACCTCACCAAGTTCCTCCTTCAACATTCTTATCTGTTCATCTTTCCTATATCACTCATATTTTAGTTTACCTACATTTTCTTCTAAGGTGAGTTGAGAGTTGTCAGCTATCTTCTTACTGGTTCCTAGTTTCAGTTTAGATTTTTAGATTTTAACTCTAGGACATTTGTCTCAAGTGGATGAACCTGGTTCTTCAGAGTAGTGTTTTCACTTACAGTCTCACTTACTCTGAGTTCCAGGTTTTTACACTTTGCTTTAAAAATTACACACTCCTTAGACAACTGTTCCTTTTCCTTATTAATTACTTCAGATTTATCAATAAAGTCTAACAGTAATTCAGAGAGTTTTTCTTTGGACATGAATTTAATCTTGTCTTTGAGATGAAATATACTTAACTCAGATTCCTCATCTGATTCATCAATTTCCATAAGTGCTTGTTCATCTTCATCTTCATCATCTGACTCCTCATATGAACTTTCTCCCCCAAGCAGTGACCATAGCCTTTGTTGATACTTTGTTTTTCTTGGAACCTGTTCCTTCTTCCGGTTCCTTCATTCAGACCTTTCCATTTTCCATTCAACTTCCCACTGAGGGAAGTTTTTGATGTGATGATCAATCTTCCCACATTTGTAGCAGCCCTCAGTAGTTGATTTTTCCGGTACCCTTGCGTTGTTGTAGTTTCCACCTCTTGTGGAGCTCTTTCCTCTCATAAGATATTTCTTGAAATCCTTGGTGATCATAGACATTTCATCTTCTTCCAGATCTACTCCTTCAGTGATTCTCAATTCCAGACTCCTTTCCTTCTTGGGAACATCCATCTTCACTGTCTGCCTTCTAAGTTCATAGGTAGTAAGATTTCCAATTAGCTCATCCAGTTTGAGAGTTGCAATGTTCTTGGATTCTTGAATTGCAGTGATCTTGCTCTCCCAGGATACTGGAAGAACCCTTGTCAAAATCTTCTCAACCTTGTCTTCCTCAAGAAGAGTCCTTCCAAGAGATTTCAGTTCATTAGTCAATGTAGTGAACCTAGTGTACATCTCTTGAATGGTCTCTCCTTCCTTCATAGAGATATTCTCATATTGAGAATATAGTAGAGTACCTCTGGATCTCTTCAGTTGAGAAGTTCCTTCATGAGCCACCTGCAAGGTGTCCCAAATTTCCTTGGCAGTAGTACAACTTTGAATTCTACTGTACTCATTTGGACCAAGTCCACACACAAGCCACTTCTTGGCCTTAGCATTTTTCTCCCACTTTCTCAAATCCTCAGCAGTGCAGTCAGCTCTTGTCTTTGGCACATCTACTCCTTCAGCACTTCATGATGGCCAAAGGACTATCAATAACAATATCCCATAGTTCGTAGTCTTCTCCAGTTATAGGGTCTCTCATCTTGTTCTTCCACCAAGAGTAGTACTGGCCATTAAAGAGTGGAGGCCTAGTGGTTGATTGTCCTTCCTAGTTCCCAGGTGGTGCAATCATCTTGATATTTTCCTAAGGTGTTATCCTCTTCAAGGATAACCCACTCTGATACCAATTGATGTTCTAAAATGTCAATACCTCACAAGGGAGGGGGGGTGATTTGTGTGGTGTCCGATTTTCGCATGCACTAGTTATAGAAGGACCAGGTTATTCTATGTTTTCCAACCTATATTGTTTGCGGAATAATAAATACAAAAAATAAAGAACACAAGGATTTTACGTGAAAACACCTGGCTCAAAAGGTGAAAAACCAGGACCTACTTTCCAGTAGGATTTTCCAAAACACTCCACTAAAATCATTGATCCAAAAACAGCATTTACAAAAACTCTTTGTAAACCTAGGATTAATTCTAATCCCTTTGTGACAAACTAACCTCTAGCTATTTGCGACAAACTTCAAGTTAGCTATAACTTGAACACTCAGTACCTATTACAAATGCTTCTAGATAAAGCTAAAAAGGTACAAATAGAAATCCCTACTATAAGTAAACTAGACTAAAAGACAACAGTTGGAACTGGTTCTTCTAGCTGGTCCAAGTAGCTTATAAGTCACACACTTAAATCTCACATGAGCTGCTTGCAAAATTGCCTTGCTAATTTTTCTCTCAATTCTTTCTTCTTCTTTTGTGCGTCCCTATAAAATAAGAACAATCTGCAACATATAGGATTATTAGATGAGAGATGTTCTAGAGTTCTAATGCTACTCTTCCTTGGTGGAAGAGTTCTAGTTAATATCAACTCCTCGAATCCTTCCTTATCTTTGATTATGTTCTTACTGAATAAGGAGTCCTTCTCCTTATTATTTTTCAATCTTTTCGATTAAGATATATCTCTTTAATTCGCATATTTCGTTTATCTCTTGCATGTGCACCTCACGTGCCTTTAACTATACATGTGTCTATGTCTCCAGTGATGGACTTGGTTCATCTTTGAGTTCCTTTGTCAATCTTCAAAACCATTCAATTTTGGGCTAACATCTTCAAACACAAAATCTTTTTCTTTTCCCTTTCTAATGGCTTCTTCATATGGACGCGTTGGTTCTTCGAAGAGCAAGAACAAAATCGAGGATTCCGTTCCTCCAACAGTGGGATCCATCATCCCAAAAAGGCTTAGTACTTCGAAGGATTTTGAAGAGAAATTTCCTATTGCTAACCCTCGTACATGGGCTGTTAGTAGATACCCTTCTCCCATTCGTCTTGACAATATTCCTGCTGTGAAGGAGGACTACTGCTGCTCTGAGTTAGATATTATTGCTCTTGATATCGGAGTGAGTGACCCTTCCCAAGGAAGGTTTTACATATTTTTTCACGTATCCCTTTACTTTTGGTGCGTCTTCTTTGAGCGAAGAGATTGATTCCGTGATTGCAGAGTTTTGTCTTCGCTACCAGGTGTGCTTGGCACTCGTAAGTCCTTCAGTGTGGAGGAAGATCGCCTGCCTTCGGCGTTTGTGCCAAGAAACTGGAGATGAGCTAAACTTAGCTCATATGATGAATCTCTATTCTCCCAAAATCTTCCGCTGGGGAATGATAAACCTATGTAAGCGTGGCCATCATGCTTTGCTGTCTAGTATGGATGATGACAACGACCGTGGTTGGATGGACAGTTCGTTGCAGTTTCCACCAGTGACATTATTCCAACAACGACTTCATCCTTTCCGATTTCTTTGAACCGCTCTCGTAAGTTTCTTTTAATACATTTTCTCTTAATAAATATTCTTTCATGTCTGAATTGATCCTTCAACCTTTATATGTTACAGCTACTCGATGGATCCCACCAGTGGTAGAAGTTTTGTACCGGTGGGTTCAGAAGATCTTGAACATCATAATGCTCAAACTCGTTTGTGGAAAGAGCTATCCCTTAAATACTGGTGTAAGGCCAAAAATCATGATAACTTTAATTTACCTTGTTTTCACTTTTTGTATATAAAGAACTTAGTTGAACCCTTCTGACTTGTTCAAGAAATTAGGTCTACCTACGGGCCCCTAGGAGGATGTTTTGGCTAACCCTACTGATGCGGCGAGGCTGCTTCAGGAGGAACTTACTCGAACAAGCGTCTCCGGGCCTACTTCAGGCGCAAACGTTTCTTCACGGAGTCCCCAGCCAGAGAAAAGGCAACCAAAGAGAAGGTGTTCTTCTGCAACCGAGGAAAAGAATAAGAGAGCAAAATTTGATTCCCCAGAGTCATCTCCGGTGGCGATGATGACTGGTCCTCCTTCCAGGCCGGTCATAGACACTGTGATGATCGATGATGATGAAGAAGCTAGTGATGAGAGAGATTCTTTACATAGAAGGATACGATCCTCATCATCTCAACATGATGCTCGACCTGATGAGACAATTGCACCAACTGAAGATGACGTCTCAGCACTTTGGGGAGAATCTGATTTAGTTGAATATGCTAACTCCCGCTTTTGGAACCCAATTGTTGTAACCTTTACCGTGGGGCTAAGTACCGGGTATATGCCGTCTTTGGTTGGCGAGCATCGAACAAACAGCACTGCATTTGATGCAGCTGCTTCTCACTCTTCAACTCCATCAGCTTCATCTCCACCTTCACCACCACCAGTAACTGCTACATCATTTCCATCTCCATCCACTCTTCCAACAACGATTGCTATATCATCTCAATCGATCATACCTGACCATGAAGAAGGTGTACCTCTTCCACAGTCCCCAGTTCATGGGAATTTTGGGCAAAATTATGTTGCCTCTTCTGAAGATCCACAAATGAGGAGGAACATTACTCTTTCGGTCTCTACCGGGTGCAACCTACTATCCCCGCTAGTGGATCTTGCTAATTATCTGAAGTCTTTGGCTTCAGAAAAAGACTGGTAAAATATTCAGACACTCTCGGGGGAGTGTTTGTTGAGCAATGATATGCACAACGCCTCAACAGTACGTTCCTTTCTTCTTATGTTATTTCTTCTACTTTTGAACAAATGTACTCTAAAATTTTACCTCTTCTTGTTTTGTAGCCAACTTTCTTGCTTCTGAGGGCCTTCAAAGGCTGATTCGTGAGAAGGAAGAAGTTACTTCTGAACAGGATCAGCTTTTAGCAGAACGGGACAAGAATGTTCTCCGCCTCTTGGAACTGGAAACCAAGGCTACCGAGGCAGTTATTTTGGAGGCCCGTTTGCAGCAGAGCGAGCAAGAAGTGGTAACCCTTAGCCAAGAAATAGGGCTGATGAGGGTTAGATTTGATGAGGCCAAATCTAAATGGGCAGAAGTCTAGAACATCATTCTTGCTGCAACCGATCGTGAGGTTGCTTCCGCTAAAAGCGTGATTAATATGGAAGCAGCTTTGAGCTCCAAAAGGGAAGAGCTTGCTATTGTGGGGGCGAAACATGCCCAGCTAGAGGAGAAGTACAGGAAAACTATCAAGCATAATAGGCTCTTCAGTTCAACTGTCCGTGAGCTCGACGTCAGTCTCAAATCTTTTAGGTCTGCCCGAGGAAATCTTTCCACGGAGGTTACTCAACTTAAAGAAGAACTTAAGCGCCGAGCGACTTCCCTCATTGTTGAAAAATCTTATTCCATGTATATCATGAGGAGAAAGACTTTGGAAGAGGCCAAGACTGGTATCATTGACATTGATGTCGAAATTGCGAAGGCCCTAGAGCTTGAGTTGGCTGCAAAAAATGGACTCCCGGCACAGCCAGACGCTCCAGGTTCTTTTGATTTCGATTCTGAATATTTTAAAACTGAAGAGGGATCGGAAGGCGATGATGCCTAAGACCAAGCTGGGGATAACATTGAGCCATCGGTGGAACCATCTACTACCCCTGGGGATGCGGATACTTCTCTTCTTCCTGATTCAGGAAACACTGCAGTTTAGCTTTTTCTTTCTTTTTCTATTTTTTACTTTGATGTGTCCTTGTAAATAAAACCATATATTTTGCTCAAGTATCATTTGAGTCTTACTTTTGTTTGAATTTTCATGCAAGTCTTTAATTTCGTATTTGCCCAAGTATTTTGCGCATGTTGTTTGTTCGTGCTTTATTATGTGTAATCTCGTATGCCTTTCTTTCGAAGCATTTTGGTTCCGAGTATTATCCATTTTTCATGAGGTTTCCATGAGTATTTTTGCAAGTTTTCTTTTTGCGCCCTTTTTGTGTGCGGCCCCGTGTGTATTTTTTCCCGATGTCTAGATATCGGGCATTAATTCTTCCAGAACCAACCATTTATCGTGAGGGTTTTTATAAGAGAGGGTCCTCTTATGTTTGCGGTTCTCTTGACGAGGACTTCTCATGTTCATTACGGCACTAACATTTGAAGTACTTGTTTAACTTTCAAATGGCAAAATTAACTCATCGTTCAGACAAGAAACAAGATAAAAACAAAAGGATTTCATTTCATTTCATTTAATTCCTTCTATTTTCAATAGTACATAGGCATTTTGCTATGAAGATGATGTATTCTATTCTAGATTTTTGTTCTCTGGATGATGTGGCATTCAGTGTTGCCGTATCCTCATATCATTCCCCCAGTGTTTGAATGCGAAGAATGCAAATTAGAACACTGGAAGTCTTGTCCCTTCGAAGTTTCCACCAATGAATTTCTAGGTAATCCTTCACTCGGTAACATATCTTGTTTCCTTTAGGAATCCATGCTATCGAGCGAAAGAATACCTAACATCCCTCTAGTGGTTTGTGCTCGTGAACGGTTGGTAACCTCTGTTCGGCAACAAACTTAACTTCCCGATGGAAATTTGCTATCGAAGCAAAGATTATCTAATCTTCCCCGAGTGGAAAATTGTTTGTTTGCCTTGTTATCAAAGGTTTTATCACTGTTGTCTTCGTAGTATGCTTTCCGTCGTTGGCTCTTTAAAAACCTTGCCAGAATAACCCAATTGGGACAAAAACTGAATGAAGGGAAAAAGAGTGCATCACATACTCTCCGTTTGACTTTTGTTTGTCAGCAGTAATATCTTTTGAGGTGAGCCACGTTCCAGTTGCTGGGAAACTTGTCTCTGTTCTGGTTCTCCAACTCGTATGATCCTTTCCCAAGTGATAGCTGAAACCCGGTAAGGGCCTTCCCATGTTGGGCCTAACTTGCCTACGTTGAGTTCCTGTGTGTTTTGAGTTACCTTAATCAAGACCAAGTCTCCTACTTTGAAATAACGGAGGTTGGCTCTTCGATTATAATATCTCTCCATTCTTTGCTTTTGAGCTTCCATTCTTACATGTGCCAAGTCCCTGTGTTCCTCAAGCAGCTCCAAGTTGATTAGCATTGCTTCATTGTTCGATTCTTCGTCCGCCTAGAAATGCCTTAAGATTGGTTCCCCTTATTCCATCGTTATCAAAGCTTCTGCCCCGTACATAAGGAAAAAAGGGGTTTCTCCTGTGCTTGACTTGTTCGTTGTTCGGTAGTCCCATAGAACTCCAAGTAATTCTTCGGTCCAGTTGCCTTTTGCTGCTTCTAACCTTTTCCTTAGATTTTGTATAATCACTTTGTTTGTTGACTCTGCTTGATCATTTGCGCTCGGTTAAGGTGAAGAGGTAATCCTATTTATCTTCAAATATTCAAGGAACTTTGTAACTTTTGCGCCGATAAATTGGGGCATGTTGTCGTATTAAATCTCTTTCGATATTCCAAACCTGCAAATTATATTTCCCACAGGAAGTCGACAACTTCGCGTTCTCCGATCTTCTGATGGGTACATGCTTCCACCCATTTAAAAAATAGTCAATCAAAATTAAAAGAAACCTTACCTTTTTAGGAGCCGGTGGTAGCGGTCCGACGATGTCCATTCCCTATTTCATGAACGGCCACGGGGACAGAACCGAATGTAGGGGTTCTATCAGTTGATGTACTAGTGGTGCGTAGTGTTGGCACTTATCACATTTTGTCATGAAGTCTTTGGCATCTTGTTCCATACGAGGCCAGTAATATCATGCCTGAACTAATTTCAGCACCAAAGAATCTACACCCGAATGATTGTCGCATATCCCTTCATGGACTTCTCTCATGACATAGCTAGCTTCTGATGCTCCTAAGCATCGGGCCAACGGGCCTTGAAAGGATTTTTATGTACAATTTGCCTTTCTTGAAGATATATCGTGCAACTTTGGCGTGTAACTCTCTTGATGCTTTGGGGTCTTCGGGCAACTTTCCATGCTCGAGATAATCAATTATTTTGTTTCTACAGTCCTAGACCAAACTAATCGAATTCACCTCATAGTAACCATCTGTGTCCAAGACTAAGTTAATAAATTGTACTATCGTCCCTGATTCCGATCCTTGGATTTATGTTGATGAGCCCAAATTTGCCAATGCATCTTCTTCTGGATTATCATCCCTCAAGATATGAGTTATTGACCACTCCTGGAATCGTGCCAATACAGCCTGAACCTTTACCACGTATTGTTGCATATGTTCTTCTTTGGTGTCAAAAATTCCGTAGACCTGATTTACCACCAACTGCGAATCACATTTTATTTTGATGACTTTGGAGTCAATCCCCCGGGACAATTCGAGCCCTTCAATCAGAGCTTTGTACCCTACTTCATTGTTAGTTAAAGGAATCATTCTGATGGCTTGCTTTAAGGTTCCCACCGAAGGCGTGATCAAGACTATTCCGAGCCCGGGCCCTTTTATGTTTGAAGCTTCGTTCGTAAATAAGGTCCAAACTCCCGATGTCAAATCTGAAACCATTATTGCCTCCTTGGATTCCAGAAGCAATAGTCTCAGACTGAAATCGGCCACGAAGTCAACCAAGACTTGCGACTTAATTGCAGTCCTCGATTGATACTCCATATCGAACTCGCTCATTTCGATGGCCCATTTGGAAAATCTATCCAAGAGTTCGGGTTTACGAAGGATATTACTCAGAGGGAAAGTAGTCACCACAACTATCGGGTGGCATTGGAAGTAGGGCCTTAGTTTCGAGCGGTGACTATGAGAGTTAAGGCCAGCTTTTCCAGATGTGGGTAGCGAGTTTTTTCTCCCGTTAAAATTTTGCTAACGTAATAATTAGGAGATTGTGTACCTTCATCCTCTCGGACTAAAACTGCACTTGCCACAACTTCTGAAACCGCGAGGTAGACTAGAAACAGTTCACCTTTTTTTGGTTTTCAGAGAAATGGAGGGCCTGACAAATATTTCTTCAACTCCTTCAAGGCTTGCTGACACTCTGGTGTCCATTCAAAATTGTTTTTGTTTTTGAGTAGTACGAAGAAGCGATGAAATTTTTTCGATGATCGGGAAATGAACCTGCTCAAAGCTACTAATCTCCTTATGAGCCTCTGGACTTCCTTTACGTTAGACAATTGATCCCGGATGTCCTCTATGACCTTGATTTTGTTAGGATTTACCTCAATTTCCCTTTGTGAGACTAGGAACCCTAGGAACTTACCCGAATTGAACCTGAACGCACACTTCTCAGGGTTAAGCTTCATATTATGCTCCCTCAGGATGTCAAATGTTTCTTACAAATGCTTCAGGTGGTCACCTGCATTCAAAGACTTAACGAGCATATCGTCTATATATACTTCCATAGCCTTTCCTATTTATTTTTCAAACATCTTATTCACGAGTCGTTGATAAGTGACTGACATTTTTAACCCGAAAGACATTACATTGTAACAATATGTACCAAAATTCATTATAAACGAAGTCTTTTCCTGGTCTTCTAGGTTCATCTTGATTTGACTGTACCTAGAATAAACATTGAGGAAACTCATTAACTCGTGCTCGGTTATAACATCAATCATTTGATCAATATTTGTCAATGGGAATGAGTCTTTCGGGCACGCCTTATTAAGATTCTTATGATCTATGCACATGCAAAATTTATTATTTTTCTTAGGAAGTACTACTACATTGGTTAGCCAGTTCGGATAATTTACCTCTCGGATTGACCCAATCTTAAGTAAACAGGTTACCTCTTCTTTGACGAATTTATTCCTTGCTTTAGCAATAGGGCGCTTCTTTTGCCTTACCGGAGGTATGTTCGGATCCAAGCTTAACTTGTGCACGACTATCTTTGTCGGGATTCCTGTCATATCCTCGTGCGACCATGCAAACAAATCAGCGTTAATTTTAAGGAAATTCAATAAAAGCATACCTGAGCTCCGGGTGCAATCCTGTTCCCAAATGGATTTTACTTTATAGAAATTCTTCGAACAACACAACTTGCTCTAGTTCTTCTGCCGTGGACATCGTCGCGTCCGTCTCTCCTAGTACTTGAAAATACCTTGGTACCTGGTATTTTTTCGACTATTTTTTCCCTGGGCTAACTTCCTCTGGTTCAGGGGCAGGTGTCGATTCCAGTAATTGCTATCCTGCATGTTCCTTCCCTTTGCTATTGGAGACCGAAATTTCATTCATCTCTCTTGTTTCCGATTGATCACCCCTTATCTATTTGATCCCTTCGAGTGTCGGAGACTTCAACAACTGATGATACGTTAAGGTCACAACTTTCATCTCGAGCAACCATGGTCTTCCCAAGATGATATTATACCCCATGTCTCCATCTACCACTTCGAAGAGAGTTGTCTTCATTACTCCCTCAGCGTTCGTGAGCAGCAAAATTTTGTCCCCGGTTGTCATGCTTGCGAGGTTGAATCCAATGAAAAGTTTGGTTGCCGGGGTAATGCTTTTGGTGAGTTTAGCTTGCTCCATTACTCTCCATTGTATGATATTAGCTGAACTTCCTGGATTCACTAAAACACGTTTAACTTTAAAATCTAACATGTTTAAAGAAATTACCAGTGTGTCATTGTGTGGTAGCAGTAATCCGTCTGCATATTTGTCTGTAAATGTGATATCGTCTTCCCGAAGCCTCTTACTATGAGTTCTCGATACTTTTTTCTTCTTCACTGCCGAAAAGGTGACCCCATTAATCTCATTCCCTCCGAAGATCATATTGATCGTTTGGCGTGAATGTTCCTCTCATGCTTTCGAGGTTTCCGCATCGCCCCTATTCCGACTATAATTGTTTTTAGCTCGGTCACTCAAGAATTCTCTGAGTTGACCATTCTATAACAGTGTTGCCACTTCATCTCGGAGGTGTCAGCAGTCCCCAGTCCGGTGGCCATTAATGCCAAGGTATTCACACCATAAATAGGGATCCTTCTGGTTGGGATCAGATCTCATAGGTCTCGGGAATCGTGCCTCTTTGATATTTCTCATGGATGGTACCAACTTCACTACACTGACGTTGAAGTTATACTCTGATAACTTTGGGTAAGAAGAATCTCACGACCCCAAGATTTCTTTATCTTGCAGCAAACAGTTGTTCCGGCCTCGCTCGGTCCTTCTATCAACGGTGAACTTGTCTGCTGTCCGGAAGCTCCTGCCATGACCTTCTGTCCGCTCGTAGGGCAAAAACCGACCCTTCAAAATCCGTCTATCCGTGTCAGTATCATCTTTCATTTTTCTCTATTATTCTCCCATCCTTTGATCGACGATGGAAATCCAACTTGATCGTCTTTGATCCTTATTTTCGACTTATACCGGTTGTGGACATCCGCCCAAGTCGTCGCTTGGAACTCGAGCAGACTTTCCTTCAACTTTCGGGAAGCGTCTGAACTTCTCGAATTTAAATTTTTGGTGAACGCTTCAGCTGCCCATTCATCCAGGACTACTGGTAGTAACATCCTTGCCTTCTAGAACCTGGTAACGAACTCTCATAATAGCTAGGATTCTCCCTGCGCGATCCTGAATATATTGGCCTTTCAGGCTTGTATATTTCTGGCACCGGCATGAGCCTTGATCAAAGAATCCGCGAGCATCTCAAAGGAATCCATGGAATACTCAGGAAATAATGAATACCACGTTAAGGATCCCCTCGTGAGAGTCTCACCAAATTTCTTTACCAACACGACTTCAATTTCGTGAGGAGACAAATCATTTCCTTTCACCGATGTTGTGTAGGTGCAAATGTGTTCTTGTGGATCTGAAGTTTTGTCGTACTTCGGCATCGGGCATTTGGAACCGCTTTGGGATTAATTCTGGTGCCGTACTCGACTTGTACGATAATTGAATATGTTTCTTCGAGTTCGGGCTTTTCAATACTAGTGGAACGCCCGAGATTTGATCCATACGGGTGTTTACTTCCTTCATGAACCGCAAAAGTTCATCTTTGAACGGATCATTCCTATTGTTGAGGCCGGATCTACTCCTCCCGTCCTTGTCGGAGCCAACTTCGCCCCTGGGAGTGTTGTTGTCGACTCTCTGCGCATTTGGTTTGCGGGAACCTCGGGAGGAATTGGATCTCACATGTTCGCATTGTGTGAAGCACCTGATAGTGCCTACTTTAGTTCCGTCATAACCTGATCCTGTCTTGTGAGATGGCCTAGAATGATTGTCTGTTATTCTTACAGGACCCTCACTGCATCCATTACATGCTCCTCATCAACATCATTATTATTCGTCTTCCGAACCTGTCGAGAGTACCGTCTGTCATGCGCCAGCGTGGCTCCGTTCCCCTCATTGCGAGTGTCACTAATTGAATCCTCGAAACAAGGTTGTTCCCCTTGAATTTCAGGGTTGCGTGTGCTGTTAATAGTGTTATTTGCCATTTATTTTGTGATTTTTGCTAAGACAAAATAATCAAAACACGTTAGTAAAAAAGGCAAAGATCAATTTAATTGCACGACTTTCTAGGCCCCACGGTAGGCACCAAACTGTTTACCCATAAAATGTTACAGTTGAATTGGTTCGTGATTTCTAGACAAGTAAATTAATTTGATCCAAAAAATAATGAAATAACTGATGAATATAAAATACTTAGCCTTAGAATGTAGATGGAACGACAGAGCTGATAAATCTGGGAACAAGATTTTCGGGTACAATAATGATGAGATCAAAAAGCATTAGAGTAAAGTTGTATTAAAATTCTGTACAAAATGTAGTATAAATTAGCCAGAAAATTCGTGTCCTTTACAATGATAATTGAGCTCCCCATTTATAGTTATGTTTAGGGATGGAAATCCTTGGATCATGCCCTTCTTTAATGTCAATTATGAGGGTCATTGATGAAGATGTAACGTTAGACATAAATGTCAAATTCCTTATAACGGGCTATCATCCTTAATGCTGCAAATTTTTTGTATTAAATGATACCGGGCACAATGCATTTAATATTCCTTTTATGATCGTTATTCCTTCCGGTGACAAGAGGAATAGCTATGTTCAATGGCCATCCCCATCTGGGGGTCCACGTGTCTTTCCTTTAAGCGGCCACGTGTCATGTTGTATTTTTCCCTATACAAATATTTTGTGGCGACCTCTAGTCTCTCCAACAAAATTAAGTTTCAACGGAGAATTAATTGTCGCGACTTGGCATTTATTTTTGGTGGCGGCTAAAGTGGTTTCCACGTAATATTGTCATTGAAAACCTTGTTTTCAGTAGTGTTAACTCTATTTATACTAGGTTTTTTCACCCATATATAGGTTGTAAACATAAATTGAGAGTTATGTTGAACTTGTAGCACCCATATGGTTCGCCGATTGCATAAACTCCTCGTTCTTTAGGCAAGCTACCGAAGGGGTTTCCACATAATATTGTCGGAATTTGAGGAAAAACAACCAATTTTTAACCGTTTTTAATTAGTCGGAAAAATAATGGTCGTTAAGATATTGCGACCGAAGGGGGTCGTAATTTTCCGACCGAAATCGGTCGGTTATTTCAACGCGTTGATTGACAACAAAGATAAAAATATTGACCGAATTCGATCGATATTAAATTTTTTTTAATTTCAAATAGCAACCGATCGGTCGAAATTCTAAATATATAATAATTTTATAATTTTTTGTAATTTGTAATAAACCGACCGAAATCGATCGGTATACTAATATATAAATAAATTTAAAAATTACTTTCTAATTAATTCTTTTTATTTTTTTTCAAATAGCGACCGACATCGATCGGAATTTTAAATATATAATGGTTTTATAATTCTTTGTAATTTGTAATAAACCGACCGAAATCGGTCGGTATACTAAAAAATAGATAAATTTAAAAATAAATTTCTGACCGACTTCGGTCAGAAATTTCAAGATTCTGCAGATTTCATATTGAAATTTTCGACCGAACTCGGTCGGAAATGTTGAATTTTGAAAAAAAATGATATTTCCGACCTCCTTCGGTCGGTTTTCTGGGTAAAAATCGGGCAGAATATGCCTGCTTTTAAGCTACAGCACTTGCCTATTACAACCAATATCCATCCTATAATGACAGCATTATATTGCTGCCATTCAACCATAATTAACCAACAATAACAATGACAACTACAACAATTACAACAACTACAACAACTAATCAACAACCACAACCACAACAACAACGACAATTAACCAACAACAACGCTAATAACAACCACAACCACAACAACAACTATACAAATGTTCAATAACAAAATAATATCAACAATACAATCATGGTTCAAAACTATTCCCAACTAAGTGTTCACAAGTTCAAGACTTTGTTTAGCAATACACACCATTCAATGAGTGTTTTGTATTGTCTATTGATAGAAAGATCTTCGTCAAATATCGAGCCTTTTCCCAGTGCGCAGAGCCCCAACGAGGAAGGTGTTAGTGCTTTATCATTGGGTCAAATAATCTCCATCCTCACTACTAGAAGCCTCATCGTCGACATGATTCGAAGGATCACGACGAGAAGGATTAGGGGAAGACTTAGAAATCGGGGAATCGGGAAAGCACCATTAGCAAGAAGATTGGCTAGCTGACCTTGAAGGATATTAAATTGTTGGTCCCTCTTTTCTAGCTGAACTTGAAGGGTATCAAATTGTTTATCTTATTTTTTGTTCTCTAGCCTTTGTCTCTTCAAGCTCTATTGTCAGCTTTGCGATCTTCTTCTCCATAGACGAGATAGGCGACCTATATTAACATATTATAAGATGTAGACAACATATATATATATATATATAT
>ML363247.1:0-54496 GCA_005239505.1 Nicotiana paniculata | reverse complement strand
GAAATCAGAGTGTTTCCATGCTTCAATTACCACAAATCGTTCAGCCTCAGGAGTATCTTCTCCCACAACTGGAACATCTTCCTTGATAAATCGTTGCAGGCTTAATGTAGTTAGATAGAATAACATCTTCATCTGCCAACATTTGAAGTCTGTACCGGAAAATTTTCCGGATTTTCTGCCGGTGCCATTGTATGTGCTGGTCTTGACGAAGCAGCAGCACTCGATGAAGCACCCGTTCCAGCAGTACTTCCATTAGTTTGGTTTTCATTCGTCATGTTTCTGTTAAGTTGGAAACAAACAGAACTTTGTTAAATCAGTGAAGTTTTGATATCTTCAAACTGAATACCAAACCAAACATACAACACGTAACAATGGTGAAGTTTTTATATACTTCAAACCCGTACGTTTATTATTCCGGTAAAGTTTTGATATACTTTAAACCGGACAGAATAGTTATTGGAGTAGAAAGCACAAAGGCTTTAGTCTCCAAACCAGTATACAAAATATAGATAACAGTTCAATATAAATTTCAACACAGAAACGTTAAATAAAATTCCTTAAGCTTGTTGTCGATACTGTGTTAAAACAAACTGTTAGAAGAAACAGAAAATCAGTAGATGATATGAAATATTCCGAGTCCACAATTTCCTTGTGCGTCCTTAAGGAATTTTAACCCCCTCACAAGTTGCCAAGGTAATGGATTAAATCCTCCCAGGATGAAACGGAATAAACCTTCCTGCAACAGTGGCAATACTAGTTGCAGGATACCAACGAACTCAAAGAACGGAGCAAAATCACACTTACAATTTTGAGAGAGAGAGACTGCGAATAGAATGCAGTATATTTTCAGAAGGAAATTCTGGATTTTTTCAGTGAGTGAAAAGGAAGCCATGCCTCGGAATTTATAGGCAGTGAAATGTGAAGAGGTGTCTGTTCAGAAGGGAAAGGAAGCGTTTGGATTATACGTTTCAGTCAATTCCGTTAATGAACTGACTGACATTTAATTATTTCTTAACTAATTAATTAAATAAATTTTGTCCAAAAATAAAGCCAAAGCCGAAGCCGAAGACGAGCGACGATGACGGCGCGAGGGTTCATTCTCTTCAATTCCGAGCTCTAAGAAGTGATTATAAATTTATACACACAAATGTAGTTGTCTTTCACCAATGTGGTACAAAGTTCATGACAAAACTCACTCGATTCAAATTTTCATATCCCTCCATTTTATTTCCCACCATTTTACAATTCACACTCTTTGTCTTTAAAGCGCAATAACTTTAAGTCCAACATAACATAATAAGAAGAAAGAAACAGGTTGATATCCAAGGACAGGGCAAATGGTACAGTTTTCAGAACATTGAGAAACAGCTGATACCTGAAGCTCTAAGCCTCTAAAGCGTAAAATTCTAAGCAAGATGGTAACTTTTTCTTTCTTTTTGATGACTTGTAAATTAGGATAATATCCATTGATATATGTAAGGTGGCAACTTTTTTCTTTCTTTCTGATAATTGAAAACCATGATGATTTCTTCAGTAAGAGTCGAGTGTGAGTGGAATAGTAAGTAGTGAAAGAGGGAATTAATTCCGATATGGTTAAGGCAGGCAGTAACAAACAGGAATAGTAGTAGTAAAGGTGTAATTGACTACTGATACCTGGTGCGTCGGCGGCCGGTTGCGAGATGGGGCGCCGCCGGAAACCTTTTACCTTCTGAATCCTCGTGTAAGCAAAATACACTCGAGCATAAAATATTACTCATTTTTTTGAGTACTTTTTCCAGGTGTTTGATAATCATTCTTTTTAGTACTATAATCTATAATGTATGATATTAGTGTTTTGGTGATATAAAAATAGTTGACATTAGCGATATGTAATATAAGTTCGGGAAGTTATGAAGGAAAATTACTTTCGATGAGTAACAGGGGCAGCTCTAAAGGCTTGGGCAGTACGGCCGTCGCCTTAGGCCCTCAAAATTTGGAAGTTCCGAATTTATTTTAAATTCATATTATTATTATTACTATATATTATATAAATTATATACTTACGGTATATTCTTTTTGTTATTTGATCGAGGTTAGTTTATATCAATGAAATTCATAAATTATGATAATTTTTTTAAATAATTAATTAGTATATTTGCTTCCGTCTTCAATTTTAATTTTATTCTTTTTACATAAGGATTAAGTTTTATATATATCGACAACATAATGAATTTTTTTTACAATGTTCTCTCAAATTGCATGAACACAATAGCATTCATGCACTGATTTTCTTTTAGTGTAATTCGACATAATATATTAGGTTATTTATAATTTATTTTAGATATTCACCAAAAAATACTACTTAATAGAATGACTACAATTATCGTTTAAATTGATCATAAGGAGTAAATATTTTTGACATCGTTAATGCTCAAAACTTAAGCTATTACGTTATATACGTTGTTTTTTTTTTAAATTCGCTTATGTTTGTCTTAAATGATTAATTTATTGTTTAGAAAGTAAATTTAATTGTTAGTGTAAATATTTTATAAAACAAAATTTAAGGGCCTCTCAATATGATTCCGGCTTAGGCCACGAGATACATTGAGCCGCCCCTGATGAGTAATTAATTATTCTCTCCAATTTTAATAACTAGATTATCTGTACGTTCGTTGCACGTGTATTCATATTATTTTTTTTAAAATGTATGTAGTAAAAATAGTTGATGCGTACATACTTGAAAAATATTAATTTTGTTATAAATTACGAATGAACTAATACCAAAAGCTTAGGATTTTCACGTAAATTTAACACTTTTACGAATAAAATTGGGCATACTCTCCGACCAACTCTATCTCCACTCTTCTGGCCTTCATACTATCAATCATGATCAGTGACATGAATAGAGTTTAAGGAAACAAAATAAATAAGCACTCTATATATGTCATTGCAAAATGCAAAATTTGAACTTAGCACATCTTCATTAATAATGTGAATACTATTCAGCAAATACAAAACATGAAAAATTAACCACAATTTAATAATGTATATAAAACTGCAAAAATTGCCACTTGCAATCAAAATAGTATTCCTTTCTGCCTCCTGGGGCAACTTTTACTTTAAACATGTGCAATCAAAATTTTTGCGACCATTGTATTCGGTCGAAATCGGAAAGCCCGATTTCGTAGGCTTGAGATATTGCCTCGAGGGCAGAAGTCCAGAAGATGTCGAGCTCGGGTTCGAAGATGAAATAAGAAGTTCGAGGGCCCGGGTGCTCGTGAGCATTGAAGGTAGGTACGACCAGTGCCGAATAATGCCGTTATGAGTTTGTTATGGAAAGGAAAAGATTCTCGCCACGTCCCCAAAGATCGCGGAGAAAATTCCGGGATAGATTTGTACGAATTAGTACGAATCAGTACTAGGTTGTTATACAGTTGTACCAATAAGATTCTTTACTACAAATAAGCGTGTATCTTATTTAGGATTTCCCCTCCTATATAAAGGGGACCACAATCATTTGTAAATCTATCTCATCATTGGCAAAGAATATACTATCTCACTTTTCTCGTTTACTGCTCTTCAGAATCATTCTTTAGCTTTATTATACTTACTTTACTGTTCTTACTTTATTGCTCCTAACTCACCTCGAGGTCATCGAGCTCGAGGTCTCTACTACTCTAGGAACGCCGGTTTGGTTCATCAATTCTTCTCATTCATACTCTACATTACTTATTTATTAATTAGTATTGGACTAGTACATATCTTTAAAACCGCAAATCAAATTTAATTGTTACTCGTATTTTCGAGGTAAACAGTTTGGCGCCCACCATGGAGCTAAAGATAATAGTGATTATTTCAGTGCTAGTTTTATGATAACACGCGTTATTCTTCACACTTTTTCTTGTCAAAGATTCTTTGATTTCAGGCTAAAACATGTCGAACTCAGCAAATACACCAGTGCATGGTAACGACGGCCTCGAATTCCACGGGGAAAATGAAGATGCAACACCTTCAGGGGCCGGTTTGCCACTGCTCAACCCTGGGGTAGCACCAGTTCCTAACCCAGACGATGTTCACACATTTCTATAAACGTCGACTTGGGCACGGGCGTCGGAGGAAGCGTGCGTGGAGAAGTTCAACCTAGTGGCCGAAGAACACAGGGTCGAGGAGAGGGGGAAGTCAGTCTCCAAGTGATTTTCGAAAAGTTACAAGCGCAGTAGATTGCCATTGCTCAGTTGCAAAGCCAACAAAGGACTCCGAGTGTGGTGGGACCAGAAACTACTCGTCGTGCTAAACCAGTTCCGGAAAGGTCGAGCAACAATGGATCAAGAACTGGCCCCACAATCATGAGAATCTTCGAAGAACTCACAAAGAGGATCAATTCGGGAGAGAAAAGGATCGAGGACAACGATAAAAAAGTGGAAACGTACAACTCGAGGGTCGACCAAATACCGGGAGCACCCCCGAAGCCTATTCCGAAGAAGTTTCGCATGCCGGGCATACCCAAATACAACGGGACTACCGATCCCAACGAGCACATAACCACATACACTTGTGGTATAAAGGGAAATGATTTGGAGGACGACGAGATCGAGTCTGTTCTACTAAAGAAGTTTGGGGAAACTTTGTCCAAAGGGGCCATGATTTGGTACCATAACCTACCCCCGAACTGTATTGATTCATTTTCCATATTG
This sequence comes from Nicotiana paniculata, assembly GCA_005239505.1. NCBI lineage: Eukaryota > Viridiplantae > Streptophyta > Magnoliopsida > Solanales > Solanaceae > Nicotiana > Nicotiana paniculata. The sequence continues at coordinate 49,823 of ML363247.1, read as the reverse complement.
GCAGATTCGTTTGTAAAGGCATTTGCTGGTGCTATAAAGGTTGCAACAAGGAAGTCAGATGTATTCAAAATCAAACAAAGGTACAATGAGATGTTGAGGGAGTTTTTGTCCCGATTCCAAATCGAACTAATGGAGTTGCCACCAGTTTTTGATGATTGGGTTGAACAAACTTTCACTCAGGGGCTAAATGAGCGGAGCTCGATAGCATCAAGGCAGTTGAAACAAAACTTGATTGAGTACCCCGCCGTAACTTGGGAGGATGTGCATAACAGATATCAATCGAAGATTAGAGTTGATGATGACTAGTTGGGAGCCCCCTTGGGCTCGGATTATCTAAACAGGTTAGAAACAAAATATTCGAGAGAAGTAGAGAGACCGCGCAAGGAGAGGTACAGCCGTACATCGAAGATCGAAGGAAGAGCTTGAGGCGTAACATACCTTGGAATGATCGAAGAACAGATCGAGGTTAGAATTCTAGGGGACTCATGAGTAAGACCGGGTTCGAAAGGCACTCAGAACCGGCAAAGGCACCTAGACTACTAGAATATAACTTTAGTGTCGATGCCTCGGGTATTGCCTCGACCATTGGTAAAATCAGAGATACCAGATGGCCTAAACCCATACAAACTGATCCTTCTCAGAGGTATCCCAACTTGATGTGCAAGTATCACAGTACACGTGGGCACAGGACCGAGGATTGCAGACAACTAAGAGAGGAGGTAGCCCGATTGTTCAATGAGGTGTATCTTCGAGAATTTCTCAATGACAGGGCCAAGAACCATTTCAGAGAAAGAGATTCCAATAAGAAGAATGAACTGGAGGAACCTCAACATATTATTCACATGATCATCGGAGGAGTCGACGTCCCACACAGACCCATATTCAAACGCAACAGAGTATCAATCACGAGGGAGAAACGAACTCGGGACTACATGCCCGAGGACACCCTCACATTCAGTGAGGAAGAAACCGAAGGCTTATCTCATCCTCACAATGATGCACTAGTAATTTATATTCTTTTAAATAAAGTTCAAGTTAAACATGTTCTCTTGGATCCAGGTAGCTCAACGAATATAATCAAATTGAGAGTCATGGAGCAACTCGGGCTGCTTGAACAAATCATACCAGCATCTCGAGTCTTGTATGGCTTCGACATGGCAAGTGAAACAACGAAAGGGGAAATCACCCTCCCAGTAAACATAGCTGGAACCATACAAGATACAAAGTTTCATGTCATCGAAGGTGACATAAGGTATAATTCTTTGCTTGGAAGTTCGTGGATCCACAGCATGAGGGCAATGCCATCAACCTTTCATCAAATGATGAAGTTCCTAACAAAAGATGGCATGATAATGGTATATGGGAAGCATCGTGCAGCTAAGGAGATGTTTGCAGTCCATGACTTGGCACCAATGTCAAGGCCCTCTACATCGGAAAAATTGAGCGTCAAGGACAAACAGGTAACCAAATAGCAATCACAGTCTATATCCTCGGCTAAGCCCGAGGAACAGGTGGTCAAGGACGAAGAGGAAGATTTCCTTATCCCTCGAGCTTTCGTCTCCCCCGATGATTCAGATGCGACGAAGTCCATGGCCAAGGAACTCGAGAAGGTTATATTGATCGAGTATCTGCCGCAACGAAAGGTATACCTGGGGATGAGATTAAACCCCGAAATCAGGAAAAAATCCATTCAATTCCTTATTGATAACATTGATTTCTTTGCTTGGTCCCACTTAGATATGACATGGATCCCACCGGAGTTAACCACTCATCAACTAAGTGTTGATCCAGATTTAAACTGGTGAAACAAAAGAGGAGGCCTCAGTCCGAGTTAAAGCACGCATTCATCAAAGACGAGGTAAACAAATGTCACGACCCCAGTTTGCCCTCCGTGAACATGTCGTGACGGCACCTAGTCCCTATAACTAGGTAAGCCTAGCAATGCGGAATAACAACATAATTTGCGGAATAATTAAGTAAAAGAAAGCTGAACAATCTAAAAGAAAGACTGTATATAAATGCCACTTGGCATATACAACCCAAAACACTACGGAGGTCTACAATATCACCCCAAAACCCGGAAACTCATGGGAACCACAAGCTAACAGAATATAATACACTGCTCTAACTCCAGAATGTCTATACAACTGTAAGGAAGGATAAACTTTTCACAAAAAGCTGGAATAAGATAAAGACTCCTGGTCTGCGGACGCGACAGATGTACCTCGAAGTCTCTGTTGTATCTCTCAACCTCGGGGATAGTGCGCCTGAGTGAAGGTACCTGGATATGCACATGAAAATATGCGCAGGAAGGGCATGAATACACCACAGCGGTACTCAGTAAGTGCCAAACCTAACCTCGATCGGGTAATGACGAGGAAGGTCAGTTCCCTACTGAGGTTAAACAATATAATAGGAATTTACAATATGAAAACAGACAGAAATAATGAATACAACCGTTAAATACAGGTCAAACAAGAAAATGCCAAACACAAGAACAGAGTAAACACGGAATATGAACAGCTCAATAAAAATGGTAACGACGAGGATCTCCCAGGATACCATCCTATAGTCCTTTTCTCGACTGACTAGTGAATCTCCCGGGATACTGTCCCGTAGTCCATCATATGTATATCCGAAGGATCTCCCGGGATACCGTCCCGTAGTCCATCATATGTATATTCGAAGGATCTCCCAGGATACCTTCCCGTATTCCATCATATGTATATCCGAAGGATCTCCCGGGATACCGTCCCGTAGTCCATCATATGTATATCCGAAGGACCTCCCGGGATACCGTCCCGTAGTCAATCATATGTATATCCGAAGGATCTCCCGGGATACTGTCCCGTAGTCCATCATATGTATATCCGAAGGATCTCCCGGGATACAGTCCCGTAGTCCATCATATGTATATCCGAAGGATCTCCCGAGATACCGTCCCGCAGTCCATTATATGTATATATGCTGGGGGATCTCCCAGGATACCGTCCCGTAGTCCCAAAGTAAATATGCAGGGGAATCTCCAGGGATACCGTCCCGTAGTCCGAAAGTAAATATGCAGGGGGATCTCCCGGGATACCGTCCCGTAGTCCATCATATGTATATATGCAGGGGGATCTCCCGCGATACCGTCGCGTAGTCTCAAAGTAAATATGCAGCCACAACAAGAAGATATTCAGAAATAGAGTGAAAAAATACAAGGCAACAAGTAGTTCTAGCCTAACATGCTTCACGTAGTACAATTAAAGCAACTTAAGAAAATAGGCAATTTAGGGCAACTAGGCATGCTTTTCTAAGCTAACATAGACTATAATTGCAAATAGAATAAATAAGGTAAGAAAGAAACTCAGTCTAAATATTTAATGTAAAATCGGATTTTCAACAATTAGCACAAGTATGTGCTCGTCACCTCACGTACGAGGCATTCAATTACCAAATATCACATCCTAAGGGGAAAGGTCCCCCACACAAGGTTAGACAAGCCACTTACCTCGAACTGGCTCAAAATCAACTTGAAACCACACGTTTTCCACGAGTATCTGACTCCAAATGGCCAAAATCTATACAATCCAATTACATATCATAAATAACATCTCATGCAACTGATTTTTCACTGTTTAATTTAAGCTAAGACGCGAAATTATGTAAAATGACAAAAATGCCCCTCGAGCCCACGTCTCGAAATCGGGTAAAAGTTATATTTTCCGGACACCCATACACTCACGGACTCATTCAACCAGAAACAATCGAAATCCGATGTCAAAACCCCATAAATATTTCAGAATTTCGGGTTGGGAAAAATCACATCACTTCCCTATGGTTTCCCCCCCATTTTTGATAATTAAACTAAAGAAAACAACGGGAATTAATGGTATAACAATGAATTAGGATTAGAAAATGTTACCTATGATCCTTCTCTTCAAAACCCACAGAAAATCGCCACTTCTTGAGCTCTTACCCGGTTTTTAGAATAATGAGATGAACTCTCGGATTTTTGGAATAAAACACACAGGGGATTTGCACCTGCAGGCTCGATCACCGCACCTACGGAAAAAGCATCGTAGGTGCGGAAATCACTTAAGTTACACTAGGTCCGCACCTGCGGTTGTTTGGTCGCGCCTGCGGTCCCGCGCCTGCGGAGCTTAGGTCGCACCTACGACCACTGGTCAAATCTCCCCTCTATCGCACCTGCGATCAACCCCACGCGCCTGCGAGTCCGCACCTGCGGAAAAATCTTCGCAGGTGCGAAGACACCAGAAGAGGCCTGGTTCAGCAGCAGCAAAATTCCAAATTTTTACCCGTTAAGCATCCAAAACAACCCCGAGGCCCTCGAGACCTCAACCAAAACCACCAACTAACCTTAACACCTTATTTGAACTAGGTCGAGTCTTAAAAACATGTCTCATAACATCAAAAACATCGATTATGCATATGTTCAAGCCTAGAAACTTAGGAAAAATTCTAGAATTCACATCCGACGCCTAAACACGTCTAAACTTATCCGAATAACCTCAAATTTTGCACACACATCCCAAATGATATGACGGAACTACTGCAACTTCCGAAATTCCATTCTGACCCTCGGATCAAAAATTCACTATCGGACCGGAAACTCCAAAAATTCAAACTTCGGCATTTCAAGCCTCAATGAGCTACGGACTTCCAAAATACATTCCGAACACGCTCCCAACCCCGAAATCACCTAACGGAGCTAACGGAACCATCAGATTTCCATTCCGAGTCCGTCTTCACACTGCTCCTACTACGGGCAACTTTCCAACACTTAAGCTCTCATTTAGGGACTAAATGTCCCAAAACTCTCTGAAACTCAAAACCGAACGTCCCAACAATTCACTTTAGTAGATATAGACTTGGGGAAAACAGTTAATAGGGGATCGGGGCGTTAATTCTTAAGACGACCGGCCGGGTCGTCACATCCTCCTACACTTAAAAATTCATTCGTCCTTGAACGAGCATAAAGACATACCTGAAGTAGTTAAAGGATGAGGGTAACTGCTGCGCATATCTTGCTCGGTCTCCCAGGTCGCCTCCTCGGCCGGCTGACCCTGCCACTGAACCTTTACTGAAGCAATGTTCTTCGACCTGAGCTTTCTGACCTGCCTATCCAATATAGCTACAGGCTCCTCAACATATGATAGATCCTTGTCCAATTGGACTGATCTGAAATCCAAGACATGAGACAGGTCACCGTGATACCTTCGGAGAATCGAAACATGAAATACCGGATGAACTCCTGCCAAGCTGGGAGGTAAGGCAATATCATACGCATCCTCCCCAACACGCCTCAATATCTCAAAAGGGACAATAAACCTCGGACTCAACTTCCCTTTTTTTTCCAAATCTCATAACGCCCTCCATAGGCGAAACCCGAAGCAGAACCTGCTCTCCGACCATATATGAAATATCACGAACCTTCCGGTCCGCGTAATTCTTCTGTCTGGACTGGGCTGTACGGAGTCTATCCCGAATCACCTTGACTTTCTCCCATGCATCCTGAACCAACTCTGTGCCTAATAGCCTGGTCTCACCCGGCTCGAACCAACCCATCGGAGATCTGCACCTCCTACCATATAAAGCCTCATACGGCGCCATCTGAATGCTGAATTGATAACTGTTGTTGTAAGCAAACTCCGCCAATGGCAAGAACTGATCCCAAGACCCTCCAAACTCAATCACACACGCACAGAGCATATCCTCAAGAATCTGGATAGTGCGCTCGGACTGTCCGTCCATCTAGGGGTGAAATGCTGTGCTCAACTCCACCCTGGTACCTAATTCCTGCTGAACGGCTCTCCAGAATCGTGAAGTGAACTGAGTACCTCTGTCTGAAATAATAGAAACTGGAATGCCATGCAGACGAACGATATCCCGAATATAAATCTCCGCCAACCACTCCGATGAATAAGTGTTCAGTACCAGAATAAAATGGGCTGATTTGGTCAGCCGATCCACAATCACCCAAATAGCATCATGCTTCCTCAAAGTCCGAGGAAGTCCAACCACAAAGTCCATGGTGATCCGATCCCACTTCCACTCTGGAAGCTCAATCTACTGAAGTAACCCTCCCGGTCTCTGATGCTCACATTGGACCTGCTCACAGTTGAGACACTTGGCTGCAAACTCTACTATATCTTTCTTCATTCTTCGCCACCAATAGTGCTGCCTCAAATCCTGATACATCTTCGCAGTACCCGGATGGATGGAATACCGCGAACTATGGGACTCTGCTAAAATCAACTCCCGAAGCCCATCAACATTGGGCACACAAATCGGACTCTGCATCCTTAATACCCCGTCATCTCCAATGGTCACATCTCTGGAATCACCGTGCCGAACAGTGTCCCTGAGGACAAGTAAATGAGGATCATCATACTGCCGCTCCCTGATACGATCGAATAAGGAAGACCGAGAAACCACACAAGCCAATACCCTGAAAGGCTCATAAAGATTCAATCTCACGAACTGACTGGCTAAGGACTGAACATCTAAGGCTAGAGGCCTCTCAGCTGTAGGAAGGTATGCCAAACTCCACAAACTCTCCGCCCGAAGACTCAAGGCGTCGGCCACCACATTGGCCTTCCCCGGTTGGTATAATATAGTGATGTCATAGTCCTTTAGCAACTCTAACCATCTACGCTGGCGCAAATTTAGATCCTTCTGCCTGAATATGTGCTGCAAACTCCGGTGGTCAGTATAAATCTCACAAGGCACACCGTACAAATAATGACGCCAGATCTTCAAGGCGTGAACAATGGCAGCTAACTCAAGGTCATGGACAGGGTAATTCTTCTCATGTATCTTCAACTGTCTGGACGCGTAGGCAATCACCCTACCGTCCTGCATCAACACCGCTCCAAGGCCAACTCGCGAGGCATCACAATAAACTGTATAGGACCCCGACGTAGGCAATATCAAGATTGGGGCTGTAGTCAAAGCTGTCTTTAGCTTCTGAAAGCTCGCCTCACACTCCTCTGTCCACTGAAATGGAGCACCCTTATGGGTCAATCTAGTCATAGGGGCTGCAATCGATGAAAATCCCTCCACAAAACGACGGTAGTAACCTGCCAAGCCAAGGAAACTGTGAATCTCTGTAACTGAGGATGGACTGGGCCAACTCTGCACGACCTCTACCTTCTTCGGATCCACTCGAATGCCCTCACTCGATACCACGTGGCCTAAGAATGCCAAAACACTCAACCAAAACTCACATTTTGAGATCTTTGCATTCAACTTCTTCTCTCTCAAGGTCTGAAGCACTGTCCTCAGGTGCTGCTCATGATCTTCCCGACTCCGGGAGTAAACAAGAATATCATCTATGAAAACAATGACGAACGAGTCAAGATATGGCCTGAACACACTGTGCATCAAATGCATAAATGCTGTGGGGGCATTAGTCAGCCCGAATGACATAACTAGAAACTCCTAATGGCCATACCGAGTCCTAAAAGCAGTCTTCGGGATATCCGGCTCCCGAATCTTCAACTTATGGTAACCTGAGCGCAAATCAATCTTAGAAAATACTTGTGCGCCCTGACGCTGGTCAAATAAATCATCAATACGAGGCAAGGGATAACGGTTCTTCACTGTAACCCTGTTCAACTGACAATAATCAATACATATGCGCATAGAACCATCATTTTTCTTCACAAACAAGACAGGAGCACCCCAAGGTGAAACACTGGGTTGAATAAAACCCTTATCAAGAAATTCTTGTAACTGGTCCTTCAAATCCTTTAACTTAGGAGGAGCCATACGGAGGAGGAATGGAAATGGGCTGAGTGCCCGACAACAAATCAATGTCTCTATCGGGCGGCATGCCCGGAGGATCAGCTGGAAACACATCGGGATAATCCCGTACCACTGGAACTGAATCAAGAGAAGGGGTATCAACACTGACATCTCTCACATAAGCCAAATACGCGGCACGCCCCTTCTCAACCATACACTAAGCTCTAAGAAAAAATATAACTCTACTGGGAGTGTGATATAAAGTACCACTCCACTCAACACATAGAATACCTGGCATAGCAAGCTACACGGTCTTGGCGTGACAATCAAGAATAGCATAACGGGGCGACAACCAGTCCATGCCCAAGATAATATCAAAATCCACCATATTGAGTAACAATAAATTGGCACTGGTCTCAAAACCACGAATAGTAACCAAACACGACCGATAAATGCGGTCCACAAAAAGAGAATCTCCCACAGGAGTAGAAACATAAACAGGAAAACTCAAGGAAATCCCGAGGTACACTCAAATACGGAGCAAAAATAAAAGGCACATAAGGATAAGCGGAGCCTAGATCGAATAGAATCGGTACACCTCTATAAACAACTATGACAATACCTGTGATGAGAGAGTCGGAGGCAACAACCTCGACAAGGGTAGGTGGGGTAACAACTGGAGCTGTAACCACAGCCTGAGAACTTTGCCGAGCACGCTGTGGCTGAAAAGTCTGATAAGATGCACCCCTACGAAGTCTGGGGCAGTCCCTAACCATATGGCGGGTGTCACCACACTCAAAGCAACCACGTGGTCGACGTGGGGGTGGAAACTGTGCAGTGCGGGTACTCTGAGACCCCTGAACACCTGAAACCCGAATTAAAGTCTGAGATGCAAGCTGAGCTGGCTGGCCTACAAAATCTCTACCATGCCGTACTCTTCCTCCAAAATAAGGGCCAGTGGGTCTCCCCAATCTACGAGGTCTACTCACTCCTCTATACTCTCCCTCCTGACCTCGTCTGTCCTCTCTCTCCTAGACCCACATGTCCCCTACTCGGCGAGGGGTCCTCACTACCCGCCGAACTGGGACCACATGTTGTGTCGCCATGACACCTGGAACCTGACCAATGGAAACTCGCTGCTCTGGAGTGGGGGCAGCGGGAGTCTGGGTCCCTCCCTCGATCTGTGAAGTAGTCGGTACAACCCGAATCAATCCCGCCTGAATCAATGTACCAAACATGCTCAGGAATTGTGCCAAAGTCTCCTGAAGGGATGGAGTAGTAGTAGCTGTAGGCGTGTCAGGTGCATGGAATTCGGCTGGATCTGCTGGTGGTACCTCAGCGGCAGCTCGCGCAGGTGCTCTCGCTGCACCACGTGCGCGTCCCCAGCCTCTACCTCGGCCCCGGCCTCTGATGGCTGCGGTAGGGGGCGCGGGTGCCTGATTGTCCCGAACAGCACGTGTCCTCACCATCTATGAGAGAGTAGAAGATAGAGGTTTAGAATTGATTTCAAAAGAAATATTGCACGGCAAGGAAATCAAATGAAGTGAAGATTTTTCCTAAATAGTTACATAGCCTCTCGTAGCTAAGTACAGACATCTCCGTACCGATCAGTGAGACTCTAATAAACCGGCCTGTGTTCCGTGACTTTTATGAACCTAGAACTCTGATACCAACTTGTCACGACCCCAGTTCGCCCTCCGTGAACATGTCGTGACGGCACCTAGTCCCTATAACTAGGTAAGCCTAGCAATGCGGAATAACAACATAATTTGCGAAATAATTAAGTAAAAGAAAGCTGAACAATCCAAAAGAAAGACTATATATAAATGCCACTTGGCATATACAACCCAAAACACTACGGAGGTCTACAATATTACCCCAAAACCCGGAAACTCACGGGAACCACATGCTAACAGAATATAATACACTGCTCTAACTCCAGAATGTCTATACAACTGTAAGGAAGGATAAACTTTTCACAAAAATCTGGAATAAGATAGAGACTCCTGGTCTGCGGACGCGGCAGATGTACCTCGAAGTCTCTGCTGTATCTCTCAACCTCGGGGATAGTGTGCCTGAGTGGAGGTACCTGGATCTGCACATGAAAAACATGCGCATGAAGGGCATGAGTACACCACAACGGTACTCAGTAAGTGCCAAACCTAACCTCGGTCGGGTAGTGACGAGGAAGGTCAGGGCCCTACCGAGGTTAAACAATATAATAGGAATTTCAGTATGAAACAGACAGAAATAATGAATACAACCGTGAAATAAGACAGGTCAAACAAGGAAATGACAAACATAAGAACAGAGTAAACACGGAATATGAACAGCTCAATAAAAATGGTAACGACGTGGATCTCCTAGGATACCGTCCTGTAGTCCTTTTCTCGATTGACTAGTGGATCTCCCGGGATATCATCCCGTAGTCCATCATATGTATATCTGAAGGATCTCCCGGGATACCGTCCCGTAGTCCATCATATGTATATATGCAGGGGGATCTCCCACGATACCGTCCCGTAGTCCCAAAGTAAATACGCAGCCACAACAAAAAGATATTCAGAAATAGAGTGCAAAATACAAGGCAACAAGTAGTTCTAGCCTAACATGCTTCACGTAGTATAATTAAAGCAACTTAAGCAAATAGGCAATTTAGGGCAACTAGGCATGCTTTTCTAAGCTAACATAGACTATAATTGCAAATAGAATAAATCAGGTAAGAAAGAAACTCAGTCTAAATATTTAAAGTAAAATCGGATTTTCAACAATTAGCACAAGTACGTGCTCGTCACCTCACGTACGAGGCATTCAATTACCAAATATCACATCCTAAGGGGAAAGGTCCCCCACACAAGGTTAGACAAGCCACTTACCTCGAACCGGCTCAAAATCAACTTGAAACCACACGGTTTCCACGAGTATCCGACTCCAAATGGCCAAAATCTATACAATCCAATTACATATCGTAAATAACATCTCATGCAACTGATTTTTCACTGTTTAATTTAAGCTAAGACGCGAAATTATGTAAAATGGCCAAAACGCCCCTCGGGCCCATGTCTCGGAATCGGGTAAGAGTTATATTTTCCGGACACCCATACACTCACGGACTCCTTCAACCAGAAACAATCGAAATCCGATGCTAAAACCCCATAATTTCAGAATTTCGGGTTGGGAAAAATCACATCACTTCCCTATGCCCCCCCCCATTTTTGATAATTAAACTAAAGAAAACAAAGGGAATTAATGGTCTAACAATGAATTAGGATTAGAAAATGTTACCTATGATCCTCCTCTTCAAAACCCACAGAAAATTGCCACTTCTTGAGCCCTTACCCGGCTTTTAGAATAATGAGATGAACTCTCGAATTTTTGGAATAAAACACACAGGGGATTCGCACCTGCGGGCTCGATCACCGCACCTGCGGTACCGCATCTGCGGAAAAAGCATCGCAGGTGCGGAAATCACTTAAGTTACACTGGGGCCGCACCTGCGGTCGTTTGGTCGCGCCTGCGGTCCCGCGCCTACTTAACCCAGGTCGCATCTGCGACCACTGGTCAAATCTCCCCTCTATCACACCTGCGATCAACCCCACGCGCCTGCGAGTCCGCTCCTGCAGAAAAACCTTCGCAGGTGCGAAGACACCAGAAGAGGCATGGTTCAGCAGCAACAAAATTCCAAATTTCACCCGTTAAGCATCCGAAACAAACCCGAGGCCCCCGGGACCTCAACCAAAACCACCAACCAACCTTAACACCTTATTTGAAATATGTCAAGTCTTAAAAACATGTCTCATAACATCAAAAACATCGATTATGCATAGGTTCAAGCCCAGAAACTTAGGAAAAATTCTAGAATTCACATCCGACGCCGAAACACGTCTAAACTTATCCGAATGACCTCAAATTTTGCACACACATCCCAAATGATATGACGGAACTACTTCAACTTCCCGAATTCCATTCCGACCCTTGGATCAAAAATTCACTAGTGGACCGGAAACTCCAAAAATTCAAACTTCGGCATTTCAAGCCTAAATGAGCTACGGACTTCCAAAATACATTCCGAACATGCTCCCAACCCCGAAATCACCTAACGGAGCTAACGGAACCATCGGATTTCCATTCTGAGTCCGTCTTCACAGTGCTTCGATTACGGGCAACTTTCCAACACTTAAGCTCTCATTTAGGGACTAAGTGTCCCAAAACTCTCCGAAACTCAAAACCGAACGTCCCGGCAATTCAATTTAGCAGAAATAGACTTGGGGAAACAGTTAATATTGACCCGTGTCATGAATTCTTAAGACGACCGGCCGAGTCGTCACACCAAACTTCTTAAGATATGGTCTATTAGGGAAGTAAAACATCCCGAGTGATTAGCTAATGTAGTAGTAGTCCCTACAAAGGGAAACAAACTTAGAATGTGTGTAGACTATAAAGAGTTGAACAAGGCATGCCCTAAAGACTCTTTCCCATTGCCAAACATCGATCGTTTCATCGATGCTACAGCCGGCCACGAGATCCTTACTTTTCTCGATGCCTATTCCGGGTACAATCAAATTCGAATAAACCTGGAGGACCAGGAAAAGACTTCATTTATCACGAAGTATGGTACATATTGCTATAACGTAATGCCCTTTCGGGCTAAAAATTGCAGGGGCTACATACCAGTGCCTAGTTAGTAAAATGTTCGAACATCAGATAGGCAAATCTATGGAAGTTTATACTGACGACATGCTAGTTAAGTCCCTGCACGCAGAGGACCATTTGACTCATTTTCAGGCAACGTTCGAGATCTTAAGAAAATACAACATGAAGCTCAACCCTGAGAAATGCGCTTTTGGAGTTGGCTCGGACAAGTTCTTAGGTTCCATGGTGTCGAACAGGGGGATCGAGATAAACCCCGACAAAATCAACGCGATCGAGGAAATCACCGTTGTAAACAATGTAAAAGCCGTACAACGGTTAACCGGAGGGATAACTGCCCTAGCCTGGTTTATCTAGGGATCATCGGATTGGAATCATCATTTCTTTTCCCTACTCAAGAAGAAGAAAGACTTCACGTGGACTTCGGAGTGTCAACGAGCCTTAGCAGAATTAAAATGGTATCTCTCGAGCCCACCCTTGCTTCATACTCCGAAGGAGGATGAAAAACTCTACTTGTATTTAGCCGTATCCGAGGTAGCGGTAAGTGGAGTGCTGGTTCGAGAGGTACGCAATTTCCTGTTTATTATGTAAGTCGAACCCTAGGAGATTCTAAAACCAGGTACCCGCATTTAGAAAAGTTAGCACTTGCACTAATAAGCGCATCAAGGAAATTAAAACCATATTTTCAATGCCACCCTATATGTGTATTGACTACATACCCACTTTGAAATATCTTGCGTAGGCCCGAATTATCGGGCTGATTGGCCAAGTGGGCCATCGAACTTGGAGGGTATGATATCGGATATCAACCCCAAACGACTATCAAGTCCCAAATTTTGGCAGACTTCGTGGATAACTTTACGCCTACCCTCGTACCTGAAGTAGAAAAGGAACTCTAGCTAAAAACGGGTACATCCTCGGGGGTATGGACCCTCTTCACGGACGGTGCCTCGAAAGTGAAAGGGTCCGAGCTCGGTATTGTTTTAAAACCACCTACAGGCAATATCATAAGACAATCTATCAAAACTTCTAAATTAATTAACAATGAGGCCGAGTATGAGGCCATGATTGCAGGTGTCGAACTGGCCAAGGGCCTCGGGGCAAAAGTCATTGAGGCCAAGTGTGAATCCCTTTTGGTAGTAAACCAAGTCAATGGAAGCTTTGAGGTTAGAGAAGATAGAATGCAACGGTACTTAGACAAACTTCAAGTAGCATTGCATCGTTTTAAGGAATGGACACTGGACCATGTACCTCAAGAAAGGAACATCGAGGCTGATGCACTTGCAAATTTGGGGTCGTTGGTTGAAGAAGATGATATTGTCCCGGGGACTGTCGTCCAATTATCGAGGCCGATGGTCGTAGAAGGCCATGCGGAAATTAATTCAACAAGTTTGACGTTGGATTAGAGGAATAAGTACGTCAAATACTTGAAGCAGGGGAAGATCCCCTCGGACCCAAAAGAATCGAGAGCCTTACGAGCCAAAGCAGATCGGTTCTCACTTGATGACAATGGAACATTATATAGAAGAACCTTCGATGGACCACTGGTAGTGTGCTTGGGACCGGGGGACAGTGATTATGTACTACGAGAAATACACGAACGCACCTGTGGGAACCACTCTGATGCCGAATCTTTGATTCGCAAGGTTATTAGAGCAGGGTATGTTGATACCCAGTTTTTCCTAAAATAATTTCAAAATTTCATATATACCTTCAAAATCATACATTAGTATATTGGTATTTTTTCAAAACTTTTCTACATTTTTATTAACTTGTCCAGTATTTTTATTCTAATAAATAATTACAAAATTGCATCACAGACCATTTCAAAGACATTTCTTGATTTGATTCATTATTTATGGTCCTATTAAGTCCAAATTATTCCATAAATAGCCAAATTGGCACCTTTTGGCTATAATTACAATAACTTTGCAATTATAGCCTATGCATATAATTCTGTGCTATTTTTACCAGAAATTAGTCTTTTGTACTTTAAATACTAAATAATAATTTTTTAAAATATGTCTATGCATGAAATTCATTTTTTATAATTAGTAACTATTTTATGAATTATTTTAATTAATTTATCTTTGGTATTTAACAAATGGACCTATTCTATTTCAAGTATAGCCTAAATTAACTATCCCAAAATACCTTATAAACCGGTCCAATGACCCAGGCCAAAAACCTTACCTAACCCGACCCAACACCTTAACAAATCCTGGCCGTTGATCATTTCTGATCAACAGTCCAGATCCCTCCTTCCCTTAATTAACCTAAAACTACCCCCTCCCAAACCCCTCATTTCTCTCCTCACTCCTCCGTCACTCATCTCCCTTCTCCCCAAAATGCTCTCTAACCTAACCCTAACTCTCCCTCGCCGTCACTCATCTGTCGACCATGGTGGTTTCTCACCACTCTTAGACCTCCTAGGGTCTCTCTTATGCTGGTTTTTGCTGTCTCTAAGGTCCTTAAGGGACCATGGCCAGTCCACTCACAACTTTGGTTCTGTCTTACTTGTTTCAGGCCGTTAGTGCTCGATTTTGAGTAAAATATTTCTATTTTGCTTTAAACCTATAAGTTTCTAAGCCGATATCTTCATCTCTATGATATTTTCTCAAAACCCTAATTTCATCTCTTAAGCTTCTCAGATATGTACAGATCTAAGATGTGTTAATCTTATTTCATATGTTTTCTTATGAAAATCTTCCGATTTTCAAATGGCTTTTCATTTCCTAAACTAGGGTTTCCTGAAAATCCTCTTCTTCAAAAACGTTTTCTGATTTTAAGTGCTTAATCTCTGATTCTTATGTGTGTTCGAATGATTTTGTTAAGTTTTTCATAACCCTAAATAGTTATGCTAAAAACCTTATTTTTCTTTGACACTTTGTTTGAATTCTGAGTTTATCCGTTTTGTTTGCTACCTGATGTCGTTCTGTGCTTCGATTCACATGGCTTCTCCTTCGTCTAATTTGAATACCTGATGATTTTACCCTAGTATGTCTCTATTAGGGTTTCAGATCCGATCCTTTTTTGTTTATACTTGACTTGTATGTTATTCATGGAACACCTATATTATTTTCCCTAAAATTGATATTATTTTGAGTCCTTAATTCACTAATTTTCTATGATAATACCTATATGCTGATTTCCAATTATTTCCCTATTTTCATAAATTTTAATTATTTCTTGCCTTATTTGTAACTAACTGTGATATTTACTGATTCTTACTACTTGTTTTCTTAATTAAGCTTTTGTATATTTACCCTTAATTATCTACTCTGTATATAGGTTTACTTGATTTCTTTTCTTAATTATCTGCCCTGATCTTTACCGTTAACTGGTTACCCCTTAATTAGAGGAAGACCTTACTGATTTTATGCATGATTGAATATGTGATTTCCCTTAATTGCTACATAATTGATCCTTTACCTTAATTTGTCTAGCTCTCAACTTCTATATATATTCTTCTCTATTCTCACAACACAGACATGAACACTAGTTCAACAATTATCTCTTACACTTAAAAGCTTTATGCTCTTTCTTGTTACTTGCTACTCTTACTGAACTAGCTGGCTGTAAGCCAAGGCTAGTTATTGCACTACAATTGCTCTATATTCTGTGTCTGCTCTCCTTAACTAGTATGTTCTGATTCAATTTCAAGTTCAAAACTCTATGTGTTCTATTACTGCTTTAGTTCACTGATTTCCAGTCCTGTTCCTATTTATTATTTGGCTGTTCAATATGTAACTAGCATGCCTTCACTTAGCATGCATGCATTCTGTCCTGTCCAACTTGATTAACATGTTTAAGGACTTTCCTATTGCTTTCTCTAGCCTGGTTCAATTTGACTTTGCTCATGTATGTCACCATGTTTGATTGTTTTGCCTATCTGCTTATTTAGATTCTAGTGTTAACCTGCTTGCTAAGTAATCTAATGCCTCTAAGTAGTTCTGGTTCTATACTTATTGTCCAGAATACTATATTCCCCACCTGTTTGTTCTGTGATCTATGCCCTATGTCTGTATCATTGGTTATATGACTAACCCCTTAATCCCATAAACTTTTAAAAACTTATGTGCTTCTGATGTTATGTGTTTCACTATGTGTGTCCCCAATTCCCAATATCCCTGTGTGAATTCTATTGTTAAGTGATGTTGAACTTGTTTGCTCTATAGTTGATCTGTTGCTTGCTGATTTTTCAAAAGATTACACTATTTTTTGTTCAAACTATTTTATTACTAATCAGTCTATTTTCAAAATTCCTTCACTTCTTGAATCAATTCAATACTTTTTCTCTTGTCAAAACCCTTTTTCAAAACTATGTCAAACATTCTCACTCTACTCTACTCTTAAGTCTCTAGGTTCTGCTCCTCCAGTGTGTATACTGCCTTGGGATCCTTTTGAGTTCCCTCTGAACTCTAACACACTGGGGCTGGCCCTTCCACACTACACTTATTTAGTTCTTGTTATGAAAGTTTGGGTGTGAGCACTTCCCGGGATCCTTGAGGTCCTTAGGGAACTTTGACGCACGCAGACATGAAAATGGTTATGAAACGTTTGGCATTTGAGGTTATGGGAGGCTTGGTATTCCCAGGATACATTTGGGCCTGCTTCAGGCTCTCTATAGTTTAACTTCTCCTCTTTTTATTTATGTAATTCATTCAGCTATTGGCCTAAACAGATATTGGGGATGGCTAGTGAAAATATGGGGGGGGGGGGTAGCTGTATGATACTGTTGATATTATTGGATAGAAAGCATGCTTTAGGATTTACATTCTATGTATTTGCATTAGACTCCATGTACTAGGACCAACGTGTTCATCCAAATCATGTTAAACATTGCATTAGATATCCTGCTCCTAAGACTGCACATTTACTGTTTCAACATATTATATGTCACTAGCATATGATTTAACGTTGTATCAGTCTATCACTTAGAGATCCTGCTCTTAGGACAATAAATAATCTTGACATAAAACTGTTACTCTTGTATGCATTTAGAAATTATGACTTAAGAATTCTGTCACTCTTGTATGCATTTAGAAATTATGCCTTAATAATTCTGTTACTCTTGTATGTATTTAGAAATTATGCCCTTAGAATTCTATCATTCTTGTGTGCATTTAGATACCATGCTCTAGGATTCTGTTTGCATTTGTTTGAATACGCCTAGTTTAACCAACCGATCCATGAAAAGGTATAGAACAGTCTCACACATAATTGTCATGTTTCTAAATAGAACTGGTACAAATTCCCTTTTTAAGTCTTCGTCACCTAGAGCAGCATGTTGTAGGTTAAAACAACTTCTAAACTGTTAAACACCTCCTGTAATTGTGATCGCATACAGTCCCACGCCTAGGCAAGCCTTAGGTAATTAATTTCTATGAAATTGGGAACTGCTTTGATTGTGTTTACTGCTTAAAGGCTAACAGGTTTAAAATCAGTAGGTAAACTGATTAGGTCCCTGTCGTTAAAGTTTGTATGAAACGGTGTTGCACATTCCTGTGCATTGATGTCACTTAGATATCCTGTCTTAGGATCCTTTTTCTAATAAAACTGCCTTTATCTGTGTTTGAGACATACTGTTTATTTGCATTACGCGTGGAGGTGAATCTGAGCTTTTTAACTGCTTCTGTCACTTATCTGCTAGTCCTACTTGTTCTTGCCTGTCGCCTAGAATTTTCCCTTTTAGCACCTTAGGGGGTTGTCTAGAAGTTCCCAGACTTAGAGGTCCTAAACTTCTCCAGGACTACAAGGAAGGGACGGGTAATAGCACGCTTAGAGCTCGTTAAATAAAACTCGCTTAATAAACCTCTAAGGGGGGAATAATGGGTAGAAAAAGGATATGATGACCTGCACACTAATGCAACATGTAGCCCCTCATTGAGGAGTGATTATTGGGTATCACACAGATATGATCCTATAGGATAAACAACTTAGGACCTCCTTATCCTTTACATATGTGTGCTTGGACTATTAGTCTGTTAAGACCTTTATTTGTTTACATATGTGTGCTTAAACTATATACTTGCTACTTGAATAATTCACAAAAAATAGGTTTGGCCGGGACCCACAAATGTGGAATTTGAGGGGTGCCTAACACTTTCCCCTTGAAGTAATTTCAAGTCCTTATCCAATCTCTAGTTGTACAATTAGTGTTATAAATTACCCGTAGTTGGTTCCCTAACGCGCCTTAATTCGTTAGGTGGCGACTCTTCAAACTCATTATACCCTTTTCCCAAAAGGAAATGAGTTGTCCCAATAATGTCAAAAACTCTGACCAATCCAAAAGGAGAGAAAAAAGGGGGGCGCGGTAAGGTATTACTGGGATAGCATGGAAAAAGATACTAAGGAGTTCGTTCGATGGTGTGATAAATGTCAAAGGTTCGCACCAATGATCCATTAGCCTGGTGAACAACTCCATTCGGCCCTATCCCCGTGGCCATTCATGAAATGGGGGATGGACATCGTCGGCCCCTACCAACGGCGTCAGGTAAAGCTAAATTTATTTTGTTTATGACTGACTACTTTTCGAAATGGGTGGAAGCGCATGCCTTCTCAAAAATAAGAGAAAAAGAAGTCATTGACAAAAAAAGTCATTGACAAAAGAAGTCGAGAATGGAAAGCAGTTCATCAGTAGTAAAGTGACAAAATTCTTCGAGAACCATAAAATCAAAAGGATTCTATCTACGCCCTATCATCCAAGCGCAGACGGCCAGGCCGAGTCCACAAACAAAACTATCATTCAAAACTTGAAGAGGAGGTTGAATGATGCTAAAGGGAAATGGAGAGAAGTATTTCCGGAGGTGCTATGGGCATATCGAACAACGTCAAAGTCGAGCATGGGGAAAACCTCGTTTTCTTTGGTGTATGTGTCCGAAGTGTTAATTTTGGTCGAGGTCGGGGAACCTAGCGTCAGGTTTCAGCATACTACCGAGGATTCGAACCACAAGGCTATGAACACTTGTCTCGAACTATTAGATGAAAAGTGTGAAGCCGCACTAGTTCGAATGGCCGCGCAAAAGAAAAGAATCGAGAGGTATTACAACAGAAACGCGAACCTTCTCCATTTCGGAGTCGGGGACTTAGTTCTAAGGAAATTCACCCTCAATACTCGAGACCCAAACGAAGGGAACTAGGCCCCAATTGAGAAGGACCATACCGATTCCTCGGAGTCGTAGGTAAAGGATCCTACAAACTCAGCACAATGGAAGGAGAGCAACTACCAAACAATTGGAACATATCACTACTCAATCGATATTATTGCTAAGGTATGACCTTCCCATTTTTTCCATTTATGTTTAAGATTACATCCTCACAGATGTTCGATTGGAGATATCGAAGCATCCTTCAACTCGAAGACCTTGGGTATTAAAGCATGCATTGCACTCTTTTTTCCTTAGATCGGGTTTTATCCCAAATGGGTTTTTCCGGAAAGGTTTTTAACGAGGCAATATTTATATGCTACCTAAGGGGAATTCAACAAAGTATTCAAGGCTTCTTTTCAATCAACCTTGAATACTGGGGGGCATCTCCCTCGGAGGTTGTATTTTCGAAGAAAACAATTCAGGCCAATGAAGGCCTCGATAGGACAACTTTGCAATGGGCCAAACGGTCAAATGAACCGTGTCCATATATAATAATCGAGGCCCCAACGGCAAAACATGTAGGCATGTATCAATTATTCAAAGAAGCATTTTTTCCATATGAAAACACTTTGTGTTTCAAAGAAATCTACTATTATATGAGTTTCACACTTATAATTCTACGAGAAACGGCTCAAGGGCCATAACACAAATGCAGCTCGAATATTCGAGGACTGTTATCAACATTCAACACATTGAGTCATCAAAAAACTCGAACTCATAAGACCTCAAGGAGGCATATTCGAACTCATAAGACCTCAAAGAGGCATCCCCTTGATACAAAGGCCAAGGCCACCATACTCGGGGGCTAAAGGCTATGGCCATATAAAGAGCTACGACCATATAAAAGACCACGGTCATATGAAAAGGTTACGACCGAAATAATGTGGCTCGGAGATGTCCGACTTATGCCATACAACTAAAGTCCTTCAAACACTTTGAAAAACCGGTTAAATCAGGCTACCCTCGGAAAAAGCAAATGCTAAAGGACTTCGGTAAAACCAACCCTCGAATAATTCAGAGGCTTTGATAATATCAGCCTTCGAAAAAACCTCAAGAGGTATTAATTATCGTTACACAACGAATTACAAACGAGGTTCCAATTGATCAAACCTTCAAAAAATCCAAAAAGTTTGAATACAAAAAACACATGCTAAGGCATACCAAAATTTTCACTAAGTGTTTTAGCCGGAAAGAGGGAAAAATTATAGCCACTTTAAAGGTTGAATTGGCCCTACCTAAAGAGCCTAAGGGCCAACCTAAAAGGGTCTGAGGGCCAACCTAAAAGGGGCCTAAGGGCCAAACTAGAAGAGCCTAAGGTCCAATATTTAAGAGCATAAAGGGCAAAGCACACATAGCTCAAGGCCTTACTCTCACTTAGCTCGGACTCAAAAGTCTCATCACCTCGAGCTAGCGTCAAAATGACTTAAAGCTTAGCCCGATGATAAAACCCTAAGAGGTATTCTGTCAGTAAACTTAAGGGCTTACCTTAGCTCGAATTTGAGCCGATGCTCATTCGATTATCAAAAGTTATAGCATAAAAAATCGAGCAAACTTTGAAGGAAATTGAAGGCTAAGAAAAACAAGGAAAATCCTTTCTTTTAATATATACAAAAGGTATTACAAAGGAGTTCTACAAAAAGAAAAGAAGATTATAAAAAGATAAATTTTTTTAATCTATGCCAGTGGGGAATTCCCACTGGGCCAACGACTTTCCCCGGACCTGTTACTCCCTCGAGACCGGCCTCTTTCCCGGGAGTAGCCTCTTCTTCAATCTCCGGAACCACCCTAGCCATATTCGACGTCATCATCATCATCAGTAAGGACAAATTTGGCATCAGCCTCATCTACTTTAGCTTGCTTTATCTCTTCAGAGAGATCTAATCCCTTGGCGTGGACCTCTTCGTGAGTCTCCCTCTGAGATCGACACCTGACATAGTCGTTGCTCCTTTTCTCTCGATAGGTAGACCCCCTCAACTCCATCTGAGCATCGGCGACATCCTTCAAATAGATGGCAATTGTCCTGTCATCCTTGATTTGTATCTCTTTGGCTTCGGCCCAAACTTTCACAGTTTTGACATCGGCCTTTGCGAGACCAGCCTCGAGCTCAACTATTCTGCCAGCCTGGACCGAACTGCTCTCTTGGGCATTCCGAAGTTGGATCTCGAGGGTAGATACTTTTTCCAGTGCATTTTCTTTCGCCGCCGCCAAGGTGTCCATCTTTTCTTTCCATTTATTACAGTCGGAGTTGACTTGATCGACCTCACCATGAAGGCGCTCCAGCATCTCCACCTTTTTCTGCAGCTGAGACATTGAAGTGTTAGCCTCCGAAGATGGGAGAGGAAGTCCGTATTCTTTCAGAACAGAGGTTACCTGCTTCTCCAGCTCATCCTCGTATTCACGAGCTCTGGTCAATTCCGACTGAAGGTGATTCAGTTCTTCCTCCTTCTTGTCACAGAGAAGCCTAAGTGTTTTTTCTTCGTTCAGAGACTTATGCGGCTCGGATTTTCAATGACTCAGTTTGGTCTTAAATTTATTGAACGCCTATAGAAAAGAAAGGAATGATAAGTTAAGGAAAATAAGAAATTATGGCATTACAGAAATTGCAACACTGTCAAGGATTACACTCAAGAAAAGACGTTGGGCCTCTTCGAAGGTTGAGGTTGCATACGCTAGGTCAGCTTCGTCGACTCCGAAAAAGAAACTCTAAAAGGGGCTGTCTTCACTCAGAACTCCGCCTAACTGGGGCGTATTTAGGTTCTGAGCATCCTTGATGGCGTTCTCGGAGTAGGCCAGAAGCAACGGGGAATGACTTGCTGTCACGACCTTGGGGAGATCACTCGAGGCGCTCTGGTCAGACAGAGAAGCTATGAAGCTTGATCCTTTTGGAGTACTACCGGAAGTTTGGGAAGCAGTCACCACATCAGGCGATGCAGGGCCTTCATCCTTATTTTTTTTCGAAGCCCCTTCTTCGTGGCTAGGGGCTCCGGTCTCAACGATCTTGACAACTTCGGTAGACTTTTTGGTTCGATCCACCAAAGACGAACCCTCCACCTTTCCTTATTCATCGTCCATAACTGGTGGACTGAGTCAATATCCACGTTGATGACGACGCTCTTCTTGCGCCTCCGGGAAGGCTATGATTTGTTTTGAGAGTCCTCGTTCTTCGAGGACCTCTTTTTGTTATCCTTTTTTGGATTTAAAGTCGAAGGTTCAACGTTCTCCCCGAGAGGGGGTGGCCTCATCTCATAGAACTTCCCAATACGTACCATAGAAAAGTTAAGTTACTGAAAGAGGGGCATTCTTAATAAGAAAGGCAATACTGAAACACGAACCATGGTGTCTTGCTTCCCACTTGCCCTTTGAAAAGTCCCGCCACTTGTATTTGTCATATGACAAAGTAGCGGCTAGTTTACGGACCCAGTCCTCGAGGTCAAGAACCGCATTGGGCATCCACGAGACCATTGCCGAAAAAGGAGAAGAATGTCACGCAAAGCTTCGTAAAAATTGTGGAAAAAACTAAAGAAAAGAATCCCACTCACGTTCGAAGTTCCATTTTTCAGGGAATGACATGTGCTCCTCGGGAATGACATCGATGGTCCTCACCCGGATGAACCGGCTCATCCAACCTCGATCCCTGTCTTCGTCATTACTGGCAACGAAGGACTTGGTCTTTCGGCGTTGAATTTTGATCAAACCTCGAAAAAACTGAGGTCGATATATGCGGATGAGATGGTTGAGGGTGAAGTCGAGCCCGACCTTTTCAGCGAAGGACCTCATCATTATTACTATTTTCCAAAAAAGATGAACGGATCTGGCCAGGGTAACTTGATATCTTCTGCAGAATTCAAGCACGAGCGGATCGAGAGGACCCAACGTAAAGGGGTAAGTGTACACACTTAGGAACCCCTCTACGTAGGTGGTAATGTCCTCTTCGAAAGAAGGTATCTACAGCACGACATTGTCTTCCCAACCACACTCGCTTCTCACGGCTTCGAGGTGATTTTTCGTAATCGAGCTTATATACATCGAAGCATGCTCCCGGTGGCCAGGGACCAGGGAGGGTTCTCGACCGTAAAATCCTTTTTTAAGGAACAGGTGCTTGGTACAATCTCATGGAGCATCGACGCTTACCGCCGGTCGGACGAGAGGAAAAATAGGAGGTTCATTATTTCTGAGGAACAGATTTGGAAGTTTTTGCTATTGATTTTTAGAACAAGATGGTAAGCCGTGGAGGTTTTAAGGTTGATACGGTGGAGGAGCTGGTGGCCAAAGGGAAGTTAGAAAAGAAAAGAGGTGTTGCAAATAAGAGCGAAAAGTTCTTAGTGAGAAATGTAAACGGGTATATATAGAGAAACTCGGCAACTATTCATTGACACTGATGGCCGACAGGCTCTGACATGCCTTTAATGATTTGGGAAATAGAACCAATGGTACGCTTCGGTCATTTCAACATTTGCGTCATGGGAATGATGTCACCATTGAGGACTTCGGAAACTAAAATATTCAAAAGGTTTCTTGTCATTTCATTCTAAGAAACGCGGGGACTATCTGTATACAGTCGAAATCGGGAAGCTCGATTTAGCAGTCTCGAGATATTGCCTTGAGGGTAGAAGTTCGGAAGATGTCGAGCTTGTATTCGAAGATGGAATAAGAGGTTCGAGGGCCTGGGTGCTCGTTGAGCATTGAATCTAGGTACGACCGATGCCGAATAATACCGTTATGAGTTTTTTATGTGATGTTCTATACGTCAATACCACACAAAAGAGGGTGATTTGTATGGTGTCCGATTTTCGAGTGCAGTCTCTATAGAAGAACCTGGTTCTTCTTGGTGTTCCAACTTCTACAGTTTGTGGAAAAGTAATTGAAGAATTTAAAGAACACAACAATTTTTACGTGGAAAACACCTGGCTCAAAGGTGAAAAAACCACGACCTACTTCCCAGTAGGATTTTCCCAAACTCTTCACCATATCAACAAGCCAAACAGTGTTTATAAAATAAACTCTTTTGTAAACCTAAGGACTAACTCTAATCCCTTTGTGGCAAACTAGTCTCTAGCTATTTGCGACAAACTTCAAGTTAACTCTAACTTGAACAGTGTGTACCTATTATAAATGCTTCTAGATAAATCTGAAAGATACAATATGTTATCACCTACTATGAATAAACTAGACTAAAAGAAAATAGATGGAACTAGTTCTTCTAGCTGGTTCAAGTAGCTTTTGTGTCATACAAGGATTCTGCTGGCCAAATTGCTTTGATAATTTTACTTTCAGTTCTTGTTTCACTTCTGTGTTTGTGCGTTATTGCTTTATCAAGAATGCTTCAACATTTAATAGAGTCAGTAGTTGAGACGTTGTTGTTCAGTTCTAATAAAACTCTTCCTTGGTGGAAGAGTTTGAGTTTATCTCAACTTCCTTGATCTCGATTCTGTTCTACCTGAAATCGAACTCCATCTTCTTATCAATTTTCAACCTTTTCGCTTAGGAGATAACCTCTTAGTTCACAGATAATGTTTATCTCCTGTGCATGGACGTTTCTCGTGCCAAGTCTGTTTGACTATGTTTGCCCTGATGGACCTGGTTCAATTGGGTTGGCATTTGTCAATCTTTAAAACCATGCAGTTACTTGATTCAACAAATTCCCCCTTTTTGATGATCACAAACTCTGTGCTTAAACCTGTACATACTTCAATCCAACATAGACACTTTCTATAGATTTAAGCATTCATCATAGAGAGACCAGGTTCATTAGGTTATAAATATCACAAAAAACATTGAAATTTTGAAAGCACATATCTTCCCCCTTTTAGCATCATCGAAAAGTTGCAAAATGATAAACTTACCAGAAGTATAAACAATTACTCATGTCCATTAAGGCAACTGCAGATGCAAATCATGAATGAATCATCAAAGGAAACCAATCAAATGTAAGCTATTTAAGAAACTGAGACAAAATCAATAACCAAACAACAAAATTCATTGATTAGACAGCAGATCAGGCACCATACACAAAAAGAATTAGGAACAGTTGCAACCATGAGCAAAACAGAAAACAAAAAGCAGAACATTCCCAAACTGGGTCATAGAGGGGTTTTTTGGAGGCACTGGACTCCTAAGGCTGGGAAGGGGTAGAGGAGGTTGTGGTCTTGGCTTGAAGAGGAGAGAGCATTTGATGAAGAACACCCTCATTCTTCTCCTTTTCTTTGGCTAATTCAGCTTTCAGAGCATCCCGCTCAGCTTCAACCTCAATAAGGCGAGATTTCAAACGAAGGATCTCCGCATCCTTGATCTTACCGTCCTGCACAAGTGTCCTGACTTTGCTATTAACAGGCAGTTTCCTAGATGAACCAGGTTCATCCTCAGGAATATTATTAGTGTAGTCATAGGTCATCCGCATATTCTTCCCAAAGTAGTCCTTAGCAGTTGTCATTTCAGCATTCGTCACTGGAACCTTGAAGTGAGCAAGCACATCAGTCAGGATAAACCCATAAGGTATAGCATGCGCCTTGGCTCCATTCACAACCCTGTCCAAGAGATGGATGATGAAGGCAGGCCAATTGATCTGTTTACCCCTGTACAAGCACTCCATGAGTGTGAGATCCATGTAGCTGGAAATGTGCCTTCGCTCTTGCCTAGGCAACAGGAATTTTATCACAAACTCGAAGAACAGTTTATGCTGAGGCCTCATCTCACTCTTAAACACTTCCCTGGGCTCCAGTTCTTGCTCATTCTCACAGAAGGACCTTGTGATTTGAAGAACTGAGGGAAAATCATCCAGATTAGGACACCTTTGTCTTGTGTAATCATCATAACCCTTAGAAGGGATATGCAGTATCTTCCCCAACTCCTTTGCATCAAACGAAATCCCAAACCCTTGAACCTTGGAGGATACTCTGCCATCTTTGACAACTGCGTTGGACATAAATTCAACCAACTCCTTCCTAGACAGCCTTCCCTCAAGGTGAATAACCATGTCCTTCAACCTTTTCATATCCAAGGTATCCAACAGGAAAATCATCCCTGACTCCTCAAGGTTTCTAAACAGCTTCCCTTTCAAGATAGTACGCTTACCAAACATTGTGAGTTTTTTAGTCTCCTCACCAGAAACTTCCTCTTCTTCTCCACTCCATTCCTCATCATCAACAACCTTTACTTTCTTTGACGCAGACCTGGTCCTCTTTGCAACTGTTGAGAGTGTGGCAGACACAGATGATGACTTCTTGGAAGAAGCCTTAACTTTCTTGGGTTTTGGTGTCTCAACCTCAACTGGTGCTGGTTGCTCCTTCTAATGGACCGGGTCCATCTCATCATCATCAACATGAACTGCCTCAATAGGCTCTCCAACTTTTGCCTTTCCCTTGGCAGACTTCTTCTTCTTGCTTTTTCTCAGAGCTTTTTCCAATTCTTTTTCTCCTTGCCTAACTGTGCTTCTAGTAACACGACTCTTTGAGGCAGGAGCATCAGTAGATGATGAAGCTTTCCTCCTCTTGGTTGGAAACGAGGTATTAGCTTTCTTGGATTTTGGAGTTCTCTTCTTTTTGGGATTGTAGGACTCACCCAACATTTTCATCAACTCAGCCAATATTTCCTCAATAGATGAACCAGGTTCATCTACTGCTTGTTGTAGACTTTCCAGACCTGCTGTTGTTTCCCTAGAATTGCTTCCCTCTGAAACTTTGACTCTTTCCTCAACAATCACAGGAGCGGGGCCACCAATAGCTAGAGTGTCACCTTCCTTCCAAGATCCCCTTTCTGAACTGCCTTCTCCCTCCCTCTCAATGTTTATGTTTTTCCCAATTTTTCTTCGCCTATCCAGTACCTCTACATCCATTATCGACCCAATCAAGATAAACCTATTTTTATCAATTTCAGTTGCAGACCCAACTTCAAGATTTCCCTTTTCAATGTCAGATGAACCCGGTGCTTCATCCTCATTTGCAGATTTGAAAGACTCGCTGGAAGATTTAGAGTCTTGGACCTTGCTGGCTTGAAGTATCTCATTCAATTTTCTGGCATGAGAACCAGATGTAACTGTTTTCCTGGCTAACATCTTTACTCTACGTTTTCTGGGGGCTGGAGTAGGGCTAGGTGTAACGGCTGGGACTGATTTGGGTGAAGGAGTGGGTTCAGGGATAGATTCAGGAACTGGAGAATTTTGGGGGGGAGGGGTTAAAGACCTGGTTGGAGAATGTGAGCTGTGTATCGATGGATAATTTGAACCAGTGTCGTCAAGACCGACCTCGTAATCAGGGGTGGTTGATGAAGATGAAGCAGGGGTGGTGTATAAGATATAGTTATGAAGATTTGGGGAGAGAATAATGTTTATCGCTTTGGTATGAGAGGAATGATGAACTTGGTTCGACGGTTATGCTTTTGAAGAGGGGAGGTAATGATGGCCTTTTAAAGATGTGATTATTAATTATACAACGGGTATACTTCTTTGTCAAGTGGGAGTCTAATCGCTACAGGAGTGTCAGTGATTAGACGGTTATAACTCCCTAAATCTAGGCTAATTAATCGATGGGACTCTTTTAAACTAGTTCATTTTGGGATAAGTACTGAGAATTTGAAATGAACCAAATAGATAGAGTCCTGCTTATGTGTGACTATAATTATTTCAATAAGTGTATGGTGATGAGCACGTACCTTATCAGTCAGATGAACCAGGTTCATCGTGTTATAGTCTTTAATTTGCCTCAATTTACAAAGATAGAAAAATATCATTAGTAGCCAGGGAATCATGTTAATACATGGCAAAAGAGTATGGCAGTAAAGTCATGATACTGAGAAATGATTAGTCTTGTTAGCTACCTATTTTAGTGTTTCTAGCCAAAAAAATATTCGTCTTTGTTTTTCAATTAGGTGATCTTAATCATTCCTCATAGTCTGTTTCTCTCAAAATGTTCCCTACTTAGTGCCTTAGTGAAGATATCAGCAATTTGTTTGTCAGTAGCACATAATTCGATTGAGATCATTCCTTTTTCATAGTTATCTCTTAGGAAGTGGTGTCTGACATCTATGTGCTTGGTTCTCTTATGATGCACCGGGTTCTTCGTCATACTAATTGTACTAGTGATGTCACAGAAAATAGGAATGCATCCAACCTCTATCCCAAAATCCATGATTTGTTGCTTGATCCATGCAATTGAGCACAACATGAGGCTGCAACCACATATTCAGCCTCAGTAGTAGACAAGGCTACTGAGTTTTATTTCTTGGTGGCCCAAGACACAAGGCAAGAGCCCAAAAAGTGAGCCATGCCTGAGGTACTTTTCCTATCAACCAAGAAACCTGCATAATCTGCATCAACATAGCCTACAAGGTCGAAATTACTACCTTTAGGATACCAAAGACATAAATCAGTAGTGCCCTTCAGATATCTCAGAATTCTCTTCACTGTAGATGGGACTCCTTTGGATTTACCTGAAACCTAGCACATAGTCCTACACTGAACACAATATCGGGTCTGCTGGCAGTGAGATATAATAAAGACCCAATCATCCCTCTGTATAGCTTTTGATCAACGGATGAACCAGGTTCAACCACATCTAATTTTGTATTTGTGGCTATGGGGGTGTCAATTTCTTTTGAGTCTTCCATTTTAAATCTTTTGAGTAATTCTTTCACATATTTCTGTTGATGGATCATTGTTCCATTTGAGTTTTGCTTGATTTGCAAGCCTAAAAAGAATTTTAGCTCACCCATAATACTCATATCAAACTTACTCCCCATAAGTTTAGCAAATTCCTTACTCAATTTGTCAGAGGTTGCCCCAAATATGATATCATCCACATATATTTGCACAACCAGGAGATTTTTCCTTTTTCCTTTAAGAACAAGGTATTGTCAATTTTACCTCGTTTGTATCCATGTTCTAGAAGGAATTTTGATAGCCGCTCATACCATGCTCTTGGTGCTTGTTTGAGTCCATACAAAGCCTTGTCAAGTTTGTATACATGGTCAGGTGTCTCCTTGCTTTCAAAACCTGGAGGCTGTTTGAAAAATACTTCTTCTTTTAGATAGTCATTGAGGAAAGCACTCTTTACATCCATCAGATGGAGAGTGAATTCCATGTGCACAGCAAATGCTATAAGAAGTCTGATTGCCTCCAGTATTGCCACAGGAGCAAAGGTCTCATCATAGTCAATTCCCTCTTCTTGACTATATCCTTGGACAACTAGTCTGGCCTTGTTTCTTGTAACCGTTCCATCCTCATCATGTTTGTTCCTGAAGATCCACTTTGTGCCAATCACTAATCTGTCTAGTGGTCTGGGTACCAAGTGCCATACTTAACTTCTTTCAAATTGATTCAGCTCTTCTTGCATGGAATTTACCCAGTCAGCATCCTGTAAAGCTTCATCAATGTTCTTTGGTTCGATTAAGGATAGAAATTCATCAAACACACACAAAATTTTCAAGGATGATCTTGTTTTGATTCCGGATGTCAAATCTGTTATGATGTTTTCAAGAGGATGAGAGTTTTGATATCTGTGTAGTTTAAGAACCAATTGTTGTGGAGCAGGATCAGGGCCAAGGTCCAGAGTGATTTTCTATTGAGTTCCCCCCTGTCATGTTGCTTGGGGTAGTTGGACCTGGTCCATCATCTGTTCCATCTTCCATAATTACTTCAATTTGTTCACTGCTTCTGACCAGTCCAAGCTCCTCATTTTCTGGTTCCTGTCTCTCAGAAAGAGTGTTAGTTTCATAAAAAACAACATGCACACTCTCCTCTACACAAATAGTTCTTTTGTTATATACTTTATAATCTTTGCTATGTGATGAATATCCCAAGAATACTCCCTCATCACTTCTGAGATCAAATTTACCTAGGGAATCCTTGCCATTTGTGCACAAAGCACTTGCATCCAAAAGCCCTAAGGTGGGATATGTTGGGATTTCTCCCTTTAAGTAATTCATAAGGAGTTTTCTCTACCAGTGGTCGCGTCATGCATCTATTTATTATGTAGCATGCAATGTTTATTGCTTCTGCCCAGATGCTATAGGGTAGTTTGCTAGAAAGAAGCATGGTTCTAGCCATATCTTCAAGAGTTCTGTTCTTTCTTTCAACAACCCCATTTTGCTGTGGGGTTCTAGGGACAGAAAAGTTGTGATTTATACCATGTTCATCATAGAATTTAGCATACTTTGCATTCTCAAATGCAGTACCATGATCAGATCTTATTGATGCTAGTTGATTTCCTAACTGTTTTGAGTTTTTCTAACAAATGAAGTGAACATATCAAATGCTTCATCTTTAGATGTCATAAATAAGGTCCAAGTGAACCTTGAGTAATCATCAACTAGCACCATTACATATTTCTTACCACCTCTGCTCAGAGTTCTCATAGGACCACATAAGTCCATATGAACCAGTTCCAACGTCCTCGTGGTAATGACCATTTTCTTGCTTTTGAAAGAAGATCTTACCTGCTTCCCCCTTGCACATGCCTCACAAACTTTGTCTTCCTTGAACTTAATGTTTGGAAGACCTACCACTAAGTCCTTAGGGACAAATTTGTTGAGCTAATTTAGACTTGCGTGACCAAGTCTTTTGTGCCAAAGGAGGGGATCACTATCCAACACACTTAAGGAAGTGAGTTCATTTTCTGATAGTGTGGACAATTCTATGACATAGATGTTATTAATTCTTTTTCCCTTCAAAACAATCTTGTCAATAAGCAGGTTAATCACAAAACATTTTGTGGAAGTGAAAGCAACTAGGTTACCCTTGTCCCATAATTGTGACACACTGATCATGCTATATTTCAAGCCATCTATAAAGTACACATGTTCAATGGAATGTGTGTCATCCTTACCTACCTTACCAACCCCGATAATTTCACCTTTCTTTCCATTTACAAAGGAGACATTTCCTCCTTTGAGGTTTTCAAGTGAAAGGAATTATTCCTTGTTCCCTGTCATATGTTTTGAGCATCCAAGTACCAAATTTGGTTGCTTCCTCTCACTTGAACCTACAAAAAGAAATTAGGGGTTAGTATTAAGAACCCAAACTAGTTTGGGTCCTTTTCTATGAGAGAAAGGATGAATTAAGCTTTTTCTAGCCCAATTTGGTACTCGATTTTTTCTTTTATCAAAGCTCTCATTTCTTTGACTGGCCTGCTCTTTTGCAGTACACTCAATTTTGTAATGACCAGTTTTACCACAGTGGGTGCAAATTTTATTCTCAGGGATAGTGAGGTACTTGCTTTTGGGATCCCACTTGGGCAATTGACTCCCAAATCCAATTCCTCTTCGGTTTCTACTATGATTTTCTCGAAGCCATGTCAAGGCATCAGAGGATTTATTCCAGTTACACGATCTAATTCATGTTTGACTTTGCCAAGTTCTTCTTTAAGTGTCCTTATCTGTTCATTCTTAATACATATCTTATCTTTTAGTTTTCCCACATCTTCTTCTAACATGATATTAGAATGATCAACAATCTTTTTACTAGTTCCTAGCTTTAATTTTAAATTTTCAGATTTTAGCTCTAGAATCTTAGTTTCGAGTGGATGAACCTGGTTCATCAAGATAGTGTTTTTCTTTTCAGATTCACTTACTCTGATTTCTAGGTTCATACATTTTTCTGTTAGCATTGCACACTCTTTAGAGAGTTGTTCTTTCTCTTTGGTTGTTTCTTTGGAATCATCCATGAAATCAAGTAGCAACTCAGAAAGTTTTTCTTTAGATAGAAACTTTATTTTGTTTTTGAGATGGGATATACTTACCGCTGGTTCTTCATATGATTCATCATAAGATTCGCCAATTGCCATGAGCACCTGTTCTTCATTCTCACCATCTTCTGGTTCTTCATTTGAGCTTTCCCCCCAAGCAGCAACCATAGCTTTTGTTGTGGTTTTCTGGGGTTGGACCAGTTCCTTCTTCCTGTTCCTTCTTTCAAACCTCTCTTTTTTCCATTCCACTTCCCACTGAGGACAGTTCTCGATATGGTGATCAGTTTTTCCACACTTGTAGAATCCCTCGTTGGTTGGCCTTTCTGGAGCTTTTGATTTGTTGTAGTTTCCACCTCTAGAGATGCCTTTATTCCTTATGAGAAAGTTTCTGAATATTTTGGTAATCATGGCCATCTCATCTTCCTCCAGATCTGCTCCCTCAGTAATTCTCAGTGCTAGACTCCTTTCCTTCTTTGGAGCATCCATGTTCGTTGTCTGTCTTCTAAATTCATAGGCAGTTAGGTTTCCAATTAGCTCGTCCAATCTAAGGGTTGCCATATTTTTGGATTCCTAGATAGCAGTGATTTTACTTTCCCAGGAAATTGGTAAGACCCTTGTTAGGATCTTCTCTACCCTGTCCTTATCAAGAATGACTTTACCAAGGGACTTAAGTTCATTGGTTAGAGTTGTGAACCTTGTGTACATTTCTTGAATTGTCTCTCCTTCTTTCATAGTAAAGTTTTCATACTGAGAGTATAATAGAGTACCTCTTGATCTTTTCACTTGAGGTGTTCCTTCGTGATGGCGCCGGACATCAGTGTCAGGCAAGCCAATCATTTATTAATCGAAATAAATTTCTGTTTATCATTTATGAAAAATCATTTCCTTTCACTCTATTACATGTTAGATAAATAAAATCGGTCAAGTAAAATAATAGTTTAAATATTACACTTTAGCAGATATATCCCAACACCATCCCAGAACCCGGTGTCACAAGTACATGAGCAATTTCTAAGAATTTATACAATCATCACAAAACCTGTCCGAAATACAAGTTGGACTAGGAAATTTAAAATGAAAAAAAATACAGAACGAGGGAGACTGTGTCAGCTGCGGATCGCCTTCGAAAGATGCAACTCGCCTAAGTCTCCGAATCCTTCACATTGCTATGAAAGTACATGTGCAATAAAAATGCACAGCAAGTGTAGCATGGGTACAAAACAACGTGTACTAAGTAGGTCGCCCGCCTAACCTCTGAGAGGTAGTGACGAGAGGTCGAATTAGACACTCACTAAGGGCCAGCAAATTAACTAAAAACATATAATGAACACGGTAGGCATGTAAAGATAGTAAAGAAACAGTATATATAAGGCAGTAAAGTCCAAATAAACACTGGAAATAAACAATCAATTACCACTTCTTCATTCTTCCCCGAATATTTTAAATAAACAATTTCCTCTTTGTTTTCCCCCAAATAAGCTTGTCACTTTTTAAAATCCATGAAAAAAACATTTAACAAGTTAGCATGCGCATACGGGATAAGGACAACCGGCCTGAGCCGTCATAATAATCAACTCTGTGCACTGCCGAGGATAGAACGGCCCGTACCAAAAGTGCACCTCTCAATAAAATACTCATGTTTATGCACTGCTGAGGATCGAACGTCCCGTACCAAAAGTGCATCTCTCAATATAATAATCCTCTCTGTGCACTGTCGAGGATCTAACGACCCGTCCCATAAGTGTACCTCTCAATATAATAATCATGTCTATGCACTGCCGAGGATCGAATGGCCCGTACCAAAAGTGCATTTCAAATCCGCCGTGGCGTATGGCTCGCTCCCATGAGAGTAGGGGAAATAACACTCCACTCGCGGAGTGTAAATTGAGAAGCGTTCACATGCAGACATGCACAGTTAACACTCCACCCCGAATACGTCGGGAACACAAATACTCAAGTAAATGACCGATTTCTCTTTTAAAAACCACAAATAGTATTTAATTCCCTTTTTCGAAATTCACTTGCCGATTTATATAACGTTTAATAAGACAACCTTTTTCGGAAATTCAATTGCCCGCGAAGGAAATAAATTCTCTTTTTAGATGATTTAGAAAATAAACTCTAATCTTCCTTGATTTAGAAAATAAACTCTAATCTTCCTTAGTCATTAAATTACAATTCGATTATATTAGCAGTCTAATATCACAGACAAGATCACAGGCACAACAGGTAAGGCATGCTAGTGGGTCCTAGGCTACCCGGACATGGCATAATAGTAGCTACGCAGACTCCTGTCACCTCGTGCGAGCGTAGCCCCTGCAGATAATAACACATACTTAATTAGTTCACCTAGGGGGACAATTCCCCCTCACAAAGTTAGAAAGGAGACTTACCTCGCTCGAAATTCCATAACCAGCCTCCAAGCTCTTCCGACGACTCAAATCGTTGCACAACGCTCCGAAACTACGACATAACGGCAAAACAATGAAAATTCATCCTAATACTCACAACATATTCAAATTATATACTTTCCTAACCCCGTTCAGTGAAATGACCAAAATGCCCTTGGGCCCAGGTGCCCGGAATCCTTAATTTCTCGAAGATATATTCTACCCATAGCATTAGTAACTCAAATATTCATGCTCAATTCGTGGCTAAAAATCCAATTTCGATTTTCTAGGTTTCTTCAACAATTTCCCAAATTCCTACCAATTTCCATGCCTAATCCATGCATATAATCTTGTATTTAAATTAGAAGCATAGTGAGTTAGTTACCTTGACATTGCATGAAGGAATTCTCTCTTTGAAGCCTCCTAAGATCGCCTAAGTCAAAGAGGAAATGAATAAAATGAACCAAGAATCCTTGTTTTAAAACTTTCTGCCCAGACCGATTTCCGCACCTGCGTCCCCCTTATCGCACCTGGGCTTCCGCAGGTGCGCCCAAATTTCCTGCACATGCGGCCTCCTTGGATCCAGCCTAAATTCGCACCTGCGGCGCCCTTCGCCACACCTGCTGCTCCGTACCTGCGGCCAAAGCCTCGTAGGTGCGATAACACCAGATGACAACAACCTTCAACTTTCTTCAACTTCAAATACTGACCTGTTAACCACCCGAGGCCCCCAAGACCCCATCCAGTTATACCAACCTGTTCCAAAACATAATGCGGTCTTTCTCGAGGCCTCAAATCACATCAAACAACTTCGAAACCACGAATCGCACTCAAATCCCAACTTTATGAACTTAGAAATTTCCAACTTCTTTATCCGATGCCGAAACCTATTAAATCACGCCCGATTGACCTCAAATTTTGCGCACAAGTCATATTCAACATTACGGACCCGTTCCAACTTCCAGAATCGCATTCTGACCTCGATATCGAGATTTCCACTTTCGGTCGGATTTCTCAAAAACCTTCAAATTTCTATCTTTAGCCAAATGACTTTATAATGACCTACGGACATCCAAATTTGCTTACGATCGCGCTCCCAATTCCAGAATCACCATACAAAGCTCTTCCCTGACTCGGAATCCCAAACAGACATCAATAACTCTGAAATGCACTTCAAGCTCAAATTTATGAAATTCTTCTAAAATGCTAACTTCCACAATATGCACCGAAACGGTCCCGGGTTATCCAAAACCCGATCCGGACACACGCCCAAGTTCGAAATCATCATACAAACCTGCAGGAACCTTCAAATCCTGATTCTGAGGTCGTTTACTCAAAGTTCCAATCTTAGTTGATTCTTCCAACCTAAGGCTTCTAAAATGAGAATTTTCTTTCCAAATCAACTCTAAACTTCCCGAAATTCAATTCCGACCACGCCCACGAGTCATAGTACCTGAAATGGAGCTGCTCACGACTTCAAACTGCTGAACGACGCGCTAGAGCTCAAAATGACCGATCGGGTCGTCACATTCTCCTCCACTTAAACCCACGTTCGTCCTCGAACGTGCTAAGAACTGCTCTGGAGTTATCTGAAATCACTGTTTAACACCTCGAGCACCTGCTCGTGCTACCACCACCCAGTTGAGCACATTAGCTTGGTCAAATATGAATATTTCTTCTTTCATCCATATAATAAGCTCAGAACCTAGTTCCAACACTTGAAATTCTCTGCCAGGCCTAGTTCCAATACATAAACACCGTATCATCCACCACCCGATATACCAGGACATGACGACATACTTTTGCTGAAGCACCATGCACCGCATAACTCATCATCTGACCACGACGACATCCCCTGAACCTAAATAGCCAAAATTCCACGAATCTGATGCTCCCAATGCACCTCATGATATATATACATACATCTTACTATAATGCTGACGATACCACCACAACAGAGGAGATGTGCAGAAATTCATACCCAACTGTAGAGTTAACAAATCCTTGAATACCTCATCTTGACTAGAGTCATAACTTCATTATGAACCTGAATAATGGTATTTGTTCTTTAATATACACTTCACATAACCTTATCGCACTGATCCCTGATCCGATAATCCCGTCTCACCCAGTATGAACTGCTCAAATAACAAATCACCCCAAATCGGCGTGCCACCCGATCCCATCATAAAACTCACATAAGGAAATATACACGGAGCTAAATCGCTCACTATTACACAAATTACTGAATCTCGATCATAAGCATGCTAAGTGCATAATACTATCCTGGGGAGACTGATAAAGCCGCATGCTACAAAACTCAAGCACAACTGAGGTGCGATATATATATATACACTCTGGATCTCAAGAGCTATCCTGCTCACATAACATCCCCACTACGTGGGACCTCAACACATAGGAAATTATCAAGCCGTTTAACAACTCACACGGCACAATCATAATAACACATGAATTTGACGAAGACGGAACGATATCCGCTGTTCTAATACCTTTCCATGAAAAAAAGCGCTATACTGAAATGAACATTCCTGGCTCATACGGAGCCCATAACCATATTTAAACCCATCCACAAACATCAAGTCTACCTTTCTCGCACCAAACTAGGCTAATAGCTTTACCTGGGTCCGCATTAGCCCACTTCCTCTCATAATATGCAAGAACAACCATCCTAGCCGGGACAAACACCCCACAATCCACAACCAAATGAACTGAACGCCTCTCAAGCATAACTTCTCAAATAAACAACATTGCACTTCTTTATACTCAGTCCAAATCTTCAATCCATCAAGTGACTACATGTCACACTTATACAGTCTTTTCGCGGTCATGCTTCCACGACCTTCCACACAAGGCAACAAGACACATCAAGAACCCATGACCAGGGTACAAAGCCTCTTCCACCGAATATCAATCTCAGGTGACACTGAAGATAACACTAGCGTACTCTGAACTCTCGAATCTCTTTTTTTTGCTCTTCCGAGCTCATGACATCCTTATCATCACCGAACCACAATCTCGATTCTTACTCCCGGTTACATACTGCTTTCCGCACCTAACATGCCAATATGAGGTAGCGCAAGAATTCCATCATAATTTCGGAACCACCAATAGGGTGAACACTTCATCATATAGAAACCTCTTACTTAACTCAATTTAGGAGTACCATCTCAACACACGAGTGAATTCCCACAATCACCCAACATGCAAATCCTTAAGTAGTAGTCTATACCACCATAACCCTTTCGGGATCCGACTACACTTGACATGCCATAGCACTAAAATGCTCCCACATGAAATCCATTACGACGGCCGACAAGCCCCGCACACACCGACACAAACCACATGCATAACTTAATCACACCGAAGGAACTGATCACTGCTGCAAATGTGCCATTTCAACCATGGCTAATCAATTTATCTTCTTTTAATCATCTTCAATCGCTTCAGGAATAATAGCAACTTCCTTCAACTCATAGCAAACTCAACTCTCACTCATCCCGAGTGACCTTGATTCACGAGACTATGCTGCCTAAATCCCGCAACCCGTCTCATACCCTCATGATAATCCTTCTACAATCTAGAGTTTATTTCTCTCACTCCTCCAATACTATCCTGCATGCTGAAACATATCATAGAACATTCCAACCATCCTCCTTCTTCTCCGAAATTACTCTGCAAAAGCTCGATTCTCGATCATACTACTGCCTGAAACCCTTAAACACCGCATCCTTAACTTTTGAATTCACTAGGACCGCTATTGAGAGTCACCCACTCTCACTGGTACCGAATATAATCAACTCCAAGGCTCTCCTAGCACATGAACACCCCTTTCAGTGAAACACGTGACCGAGTCACTATCCTGAAAACTCACCTATGCCTTAAGCAAAATTTTGAATCTTCCAAAGCCTAACCCTGTCCGACAGGGCCAACTTTTGCACACATTCATCAAATCCCACACACAATCACCATCTTACTCCTTTCCCTTAGCTGTAATAACTTGCCAACACGCCGACAATCCGCAACCCTATGATAACACAATCCTTCAACCCAACTACAGATGGTGAGAGTCCTCCACTTATCCTGAAGCTACTCCTTGCACCACTCTAGACCCCGCCGAGATCCTTTCTCCCTTTCTAACACAATCTTGCTTAACCAATCCGTCCAATTCTTCCAAACCTTCTTGCTAGTACTCCCTGAATACTCAAATTCTCTAGCATCATTCACACATTCTATCTCCTACCGACTAGCCACTAGAACCCCTCACAGAGACCTGCCAACCCTGCCATCACTAACCTATTCACAGAAGATAACCCACCTGTGGAAATCACCTGCGGACACCTTCCAACGATGCTGAAATGCACGCTCTCTGCGACTTCAATACCCCATCCTACGCCTGCTTCATTTACCAACTTTACTAGTCCGTTCGCTCCCCATGGGCATCCATTAAATGCGCGATAATATCTTCAAATTCCAAGCTATGCTGTCGCTCCCTCCACTTTGCGAATGCTCGAGTTCCGCTTCCTACGTCTGGCCTCCTAGAAATGGAACCACCGGCTAGCCTCACTTCAAGATCAATCTCTGTAGCTCTCAAACCAACAGATCACCACGACTTCAAGCTTTCTGGAGATCATCTATCTCTAGCTGCCTTCATTATCAACACTTATCTGGTACTTAACCACCGCACCTCACGATCTCTGCCAACCTCATTCTTCAATACTTCTTCTCAATACACTGACCCCACGCAACCGAAGAAACCATAGCACCGACAAACTTAACACATTCTATTCGATCAATAACGATGACTTCATGTCACATGTGCATATCCCACCTCACTTGAAGACACCCAGTCTTACTACTTTATCAACCCCAATCGGACCATTCCTAACCCAAATGCCTTTCCTCTGCCGGAACTAAAATACCCAAATCTCGAAATCACACTCTGAGAAGACCTCCCTTCAAAGCATTCATCATCCTCAACATACGGGCAAGCATTCTATCATCATATCGACATCACGCGATAACCAATCGCAAGCATCATCACTACCTGAGCATAGCCTTAACGCTCTCAGAATGACAGCTACTGAGCTGAAACAACATATTATCCTTCTGTAGGGCCATAACAACAGCCCCAACCAATTACACATGGAAACATCTCGAATTACATCCGTAGCCCCATTTCAACTCGTAGAATTCCTGATTCATAGCAAGTGCTTCGTGATGCGTAATATTGAGTAAGAATAAACTTAGGCATAAGCCTTAAGGGAATCGAATCGCATGATGAGGAATCAAGAAGGGAAGTACTCCTAACATCCGTGTAGCCTCTCGAAGATAAGTACAGACGTCTCTGTACCGATCCGCAAGACTCTACTAGACTTGCTCATGACTCGTGATACCTACGGGAACCTAGCGCTCTGATACCATGTTGTCACGACCCAAAATCCATAAGGTCGTGATGGCGCCGGACATCAGTGTCAGGCAAGCCAATCATTTATTAATCGAAATAAATTCCTGTTTATCATTTATGAAAAATCATTTCCTTTCACTTTATTACATGTTAGATTAATAAAATCTGTTAAGTAAAATAATAGTTTAAATATTACACTTTAGCAGATATATCCCAACACATCCCAGAACCCGGTGTCACAAGTACATGAGCAATTTCTAAGAATTTATACAATCATCACAAAACCTGTCCGAAATACAAGTTGGACTAGGAAATTTAAAATGAAAAAAATACAGAACGAGGGAGACTCTGTCAGCTGCGGATCGCCTCCGGATGATGCAGCTCGCCTAAGTCTCCGAATCCTCCACATTGCTATGGAAGTACCTGTGCAATAAAAATGCACAACAAGTGTAGCATGGGTACAAAATAACGTGTACTCAGTAAGTTGCCCGCCTAACCTCTGAGAGGTAGTGACGAGAGGTCGAATTAGACGCTCACTAAGGGCCAACAAATTACCTAACAACATATAATGAACACGGTAGGCATGTAAAGGTAGTAAAGCAACAGTATATATAAGGCACTGAAATCCAAATAAACACTGGAAATAAACAATCAGTTACCACTTCTTCATTCTTCCCCGAATATTTTAAATAAACAATTTCCTCTTTGTTTTCCCCCAAATAAGCTTGTCACTTTTTAAAATCCATGAAAAAAACATTTAACAAGTTAGCATACGCATATGGGATAAGTAAAACCATCCTGAGCCGTCATAATAATCAACTATGTGCACTGCCGAATATCGAACGGCCCGTACCAAAAGTGCACCTCTCAATAAAATACGCATGTCTATGCACTGCCGAGGATCGAACAACCCATACCAAAAGTGCATCTCTCAATATAATAATCCTTTCTGTGCACTGTCGAGGATCGAACGGCCCGTCCCATAAGTGCGCCTCTCAATATAATGATCATGTCTAGGAACTGCCGAGGATCGAACGACCCGTACCAAAAGTGCATTTCAAATCCGCTGTGGCGTACGGCCTGCTCCCATGAGGGTAGGGGAAATAACACTCCACTCGCGGAATGTAAATTGCGAAGCGGTCTCATGCAGACATGCACAATCAACAATCCACCCCGAATACGTTAGGAAGACAAATACTCAAGTAAATGACCGATTTCTCTTTCAAAAACCACAAATAGTATTTAAATCCCTTTTTCGATATTGACTTGCCGAGTTTATATAACGTTTAATAACACAACCTTATTCGGAAGTACAATTGCCCGCGAAGGAAATAAATTCTCTTTATAGACTATTTAGAAAATAAACTCTAATCTTCCTTAGTCATTAAATTACAATTTCGATTATATTAGCAGTCTAATATCACAGACAATATCACAGGTACAACATGTAAGGCATGCTAGTGGGTCCTAGTCTACCCGGACATGGAATTATAGTAGCTACGCATGGACTCCCATCACCTCGTACGAGCGTATCACCCGAAGATAGTAACACATACTTAATTATTCACCTAGGGGGACAATTCCCCCTTATAAAGTTAGAAAGGAGACTTACCTCGCTCAGAAATACCATAACCGACCTCCAAGCCCTTCCGATGACTCAAATCGTTGCACAACACTCCAAAACTACCACATAACGACAAAGAAATGAAAATTCATCCTAATACTCACAACAAATTAAATTATATACTTTCCCAACCCCGCTCAATGAAATTACCAAAATGCCCTCAGGCCCACGTGCCTGGAATCCAAAATTTCTCGAAGATATATTCTACACATAGCCTTACTAACTTAAATATAAAATTTACTCAAATATTCATGCTCAATTCGTGGCTAAAAATCCATTTCCATTTTCTAGGTTTTTTCAATAATTTCCCAAATTCCTACCAATTTTCATGCCTAATCCATGCATATAATCTTGTATTTAACTTAGAAGCATGAAGGAGTTACTTAACTTGATATTGCATGAAGGAATCCTCTCTTTGAAGCCTCCTAATATCGCTTAAGACAAAGAAGAAATGAAGAAAATGAACCAAGAATCCTTGTTTTAAAACATTGTGCCCAAGCCGATTTCCGCACCTACGACCCCCTTATCGCACCTGTGCTTCCGCAGGTGCGCCCAAATCTCCCGCACCTGCGGCCTCCTTTGCTCCAGCCCAAATTCGCACCTGCGGCGCCCTTAGCTGAATGTGCGGCTGCGCACCCAGGCGCCAAAGCCTCGCAGGTGCGGTCACACCAGATGACAGCAACCTTTAGCTTTCTTCAACTTCAAATACTGACCTGTTAACCACCCGAAATCCACCCGAGGCCCCTGGGACCCCGTCCAATTATAGCAACCTGTTCCAAAACATAATGCGGACTTGCTCGAGGCCTCAAATCTCATCAAACAACTTCGAAACCACGAGTCGCACTCAAATCCCAACTTTATGAACTTAGAAATTTGCAACTTCTACATCCGATGCCGAAACCTATCAAATCAAGACTGATTGACCTCAAATTTTGCGCACAAGTCATATTCAACATTACAGACCTGTTCCAATTTCCGGAATCACATTCCGACCTCGATATCAAGATTTCCACTTCTGGTCGGATTTCTCAAAAACCTTCAAATTTTTATCTTTAGCCAAATGACTTCAAAATGACCTACGGACATCCAAATTCACTTCCGATCGCGCTCCCAACTACAGAATCACCACACAAAGCTATTCCCAGACTCGGAATCCCAAATGAACATCAATAACTATGAAATGCACTTCAATCCCAAATTTATAAAATTCTTCTAAAATGCTAACTTCGACAATATTCACCGAAACGCTCCACGGTTATCCAAAACCCGATCCGGACACATGCCTGTTTAACCAAAGAATTAGACCCTTTGACTAAAGCTTATTTTTAAGATGAATACGGGTTAATGATAATCAATATAATGGAGAAAAATGAATAATAGACAATATTGCAGAAATATAGAGTTGATTGTATTCGAGAATCAAATGCCTTTACAAGTTGTATTCCCCTCCCTTATATAGGAGATTCTTACAACGTACACTCTTGCTATGGTTACTCATTAATGACTAATTATGACATTAATGAGGCGTTACAAAGGATAACAGTAATTGGGGTTCAGTTACATAACGTTCCAGTAATCAATTATGGGTCCCTGAATCTGTTCGTAGCTTTGTCTAGATTCATTCTGACCGTGCCTCTCTCCCGTTTTGATCAAGATGAGTTTCTCGTGGCTGATAAGTTCGTGAGTTTACTGAACCGTGCCTCTTTGTACCGTATCTCTTCAAGGAGTCACGTCCAGCTGTCACATTTTCCTATGTCCACGTGACTGGCTGAGTTGTCAAAAGCTGGCTTACGTGTGAAACTTTTTTTTACCAATACAGATAGTCCCCCCACTTACCATATATTTAACGATTAATATTTGGTAAGTGGATATTCATTTATGGCGGGAATANTCGTTTGTCACTTCCATTTAATGCTCATACCACGTGTCCTTTTCGGATTGGTTCTGAATTTACTCAGCACCTTTTAGGGCTTTTTGCGGCTGTGCAAGTCCCGAAGTGACATCTTCAATTATGACTTTTCATCATTATTTTCCTTTTTCTTCATGTTTGACGGCTGTCTTCAAGTATA
Source organism: Nicotiana paniculata (assembly GCA_005239505.1). NCBI lineage: Eukaryota > Viridiplantae > Streptophyta > Magnoliopsida > Solanales > Solanaceae > Nicotiana > Nicotiana paniculata. Next base: position 6,088 of record ML363247.1, on the reverse strand, counting down.
ATTAGATGTTTTCTTTTCTTTTCTTCCACGAAACACTTTTCTAACTTTGTCTTTTGTAAAGAACTTTCTTCTTTGCCTGTGTAAACATGTCTTCTTCACACCAACCTCAAAGAGTAATAGATATTGAAAGTTTAGCGCCTTCTTCTGCTCCGACTAGGAATCGGAGGGGTGGTAGACTTATAAGTCTAGGATCCACTCCTTTGAGGGGCTCTTCTTCTTCTCAGATAGTTCCTCCTCCTTCTATTAGATCTCCAGTTTCTCCGAGATTTAGGTTTTCTCGGTCTTTGTCTAGAGGTAGATGAGAACACCTTCATGAACCTGGAGTTGATGAATTCTCCTTACTGAGTTTGTTTTTGCTAGGGATAGTCAAGATCTTGTACATCAATCTTCTTCTCTTGATAGTGTAGAAAGATATCCAACCCTTATAACTGAGGGTCAGATTTCCCTTGTTCGTAGGGAATGCTTTTGGAAATCTGACTTTCCTGTCTATATTTCGAATAGTAATCAAAGAATAATGCCTTAAAAGATGGGATATTCTTTTGTTTATACGTATCTTTTCACTTTAGGGTTTAGAACCCCCATTGACCCAGTTATAATTGAGTTTTGCCATTTTTTCAATCTGCTTAGGACAAGTTGACCCACTTGTGTGGCGAGTTATTGCATGCCTTAGGAGTTTGGCTTCTTTAGCCTTAGTTCCTTTTACCTTCAACCATCTTATTCACCTTTACTCTCCTACCTTATTTCGTGAAGGGGTTTTTACTCTGACTGATAGAAGCAAAAGAGTGCTGGTAACCCCTGAAGACGGTAAGGATAGGGGCTGGTACCTCTGGTATGTTGCTGTAGCCACTGATGGTTTAGTGGGAGAAGAAATATTCCCTTCCCTAAGAAGTGTAATCGCGCATGTGATTATGCTTTAGCTCACATTTACTTCTTTTTTTTTTACTTGAGATGTTTTATTTAACACCGTATCTGTTTTTTTCTCTCTCAGCAATCATGAATACTGTTGAGAATGTCTCCGGTATACGTTATTGGGTAGAAAAATTGTTATCTGTTGCTCCTTCAGAAGAAAGATCTTTGAAATACCTAGCTGGGAGGTATGGTTGGCAAGTAAATACCCACGGTAAGTGAAGCTCTTGTTCTTGCTTCTTTCCTTACTCGAGTCTCTTTTTTTGTCGTTTAACTTTTTTCCGTTTTTAATAGAGTTATCTGCTCGTGGGGTGTCTGCTTCATCTATCCCGAAGATGTCCTTGGCTCAGGCCCATGAAATTTTTGTTGGTTCATCTTCTTCGAAGACGAAGATTAGTGAGTCTCGTTCTGTAGAAGAAGAAGAAGAGGGTGCTTTAGTGCACAGGCCACAGAGAAGGCGAATGGTTTTAGATGATGAGCCTACTGCCTCAACCTTGCGTTCCATGTCTGTGATTGAGCCCCCTGTCTTTGATGATGTTTCACATTTCCCTATTCATGATGGTATTGATCTTTCTCCCGACGACGTCCCTTTGGCTGCTATCGTTCCTGCTTCTTTGAGAGAAGCTGTTTCGTCTATTCCTTTGGCTATCTCAACTTCTGCTGCTGCTTTGCCTGTAACTTCTTCAACCCTTCAAATTTCCATGCCCGCTTCTTTGACCGTGGCTTCTCCAACTGCTCAACCTTCCGTGCCTGTTGTTGTTCCATATCTGCCTGCTTCTATGCCTTCTGTTAGGGAAGTAGGGTCTTCCAGCAGAGAGATGCGGCATGTAGTAATAGAGGTTCCAGCTGAGGGAAACCTTTTCAAGAAGACCGGTGAGCCTGAAGTGTGGCTCAAGCCTTTGATAGGTCCCACTGAAAAAGAAAAGCTAGCTAGCCCCGGTGCTTTTCTATGGGCTAATGAGGTCGTGCATACCTCTTTGAAGGTATGGTGTAAGTTATCCTCTTTCACTCTCGTATATGAAATTTATCATATCTGATTGGTTTATTTCTTGTAGATTAACCTTATAGGCATGGATCTTATGAAGAGGATTTCAAATACAGACCAAGAGACAAGAGGTTGCAGGCAGAAATTGATAATTAGAGAGCACAGTATGATAGCCTAGGGATTGACATGGATGCTTTAGAAGAGGAAAGGAGTACCTTGAAGTGGCAGATGAGACTTATGGCAGCAGAACTAGCAGTGAAGCGGGATTCTTGCAGTCAAACTGATAAAGATAAGAGTGTTCTACAGTCTTCGTTTGCGAAGCAGCTGTCCCATGCCTCAAAGGAGATTAGAGACTTGAAGAACTTGCTGGGGCAGAAGGAAGAATACTCAGGCGAGCTCGTGCAATCACTCACCCGTACTCAAGAAGATCTTCGTAGGGCTTTAGACAAAGCTCAAACTTTAGAGGAGTCGATTGTTCCATTAAGGGCCGCCCATGAAGCTGCGGAGGCGGAGAAGGACGGGTTGAGTGTTGAGCTTCAAGTGTGGGAAAAAGATTATGAAGATTTGGAAGAGGTGGCTGCTGTCGATGTAAGCTGGGGGTATATAAATTCTCGCCTTGACACATTGATTGAAATGAGTCAAGAGGGTTTTGACCTTAGCACTAAAATAGTCAAAACTAAGGAAGACATGGAGAAGGCTCAACAGGGTCATAACCTCTCTTCACCTGATAGTGAGATTCCAGCCGCTCATGCCTCTTCATCCCCAGTTTCTCCCGCTTCTTCTGCCACTGAAGTCAATCCCTATCTTGAAAAGATCTAGTTGGTTTATCCCTTTTTTTTCTTTGTATCAATTGGTGGTTACCCCCAGTCCCATCAGGGGTAAATTTGTATTTTCTTTAAGTCCCCAAATGACAACTTAGGGGCACCACAATGTATATATAAAATTTTATACGGCCAAGTATAAGTTAATACTTAGTTTTAGCCGTTTTAATATGTAAATGTTAGTTCGACTTTTGTTGAGTTTTTGTTTCACTCTTTAAGTCTTTTGCCTTCTTTGTTTTTCGAGGTTTTAGTTTTACCTTCGAGTTTTGCATGTGGAATGCTTTAGACTACTCGTACCTTTTTTATAATAGGCACGAGATCATATTAAACGTGTGCCTTTTTGTAATAGGCATAATTTATGGAAGAGGGCCCTTTATAATTGACATGAAGAAGACATCTCAACTTCATGATAATGCAATAGAGTGATAGGAATTTTACACACGTTTAAGAATATTTCCAGGGAAAGTTTTTTGTTTGAACTTCCATGACATTTTACATGTGTTTGGTTATCGTCTAAAATTCATGTTTGCATCTGTTTTTGTTTAACAAATTTGATATATTCTTCTATTTCGTAACTGTTTTTCATAGGTAACCGTTTTTCGATATTAATACAAGGAAACAACTGTTTTTTACTAGTAACAGTTTTTATAAAGGTTGGGGTTTTTACCCCCAACTATTTTGGAATCATTTTTCTAATAAGTACGAGGGAAATATTTTCTTATTCGTAACTGTTTTTCATAGGTAACCGTTTTTCGATATTAATACAAGGAAACAACTGTTTTTTACTAGTAACAGTTTTTATAAAGGTTGGGGTTTTTACCCCCAACTATTTTGGAAACATTTTTCTAATAAGTACGAGGGAAATATTTTCTTATTCGTAACTGTTTTTATTTGATAACAATTTCTTGAACAAATATAAGGATTTAGATTTTTCATCCATAACTTTTTTATTTGAGAACAATTTTTTGAATGAGTACATTGATGATGATCTTTTACCCCTAACTATTTTTGTTACAACAGTTTTGAATAACTATAAAGATGTACATTTCTATCTCGTGACTAACATTTTTCCTTTCAACCTGAATATGTTCGAAGGTTTTTGGTTTTTTCATTAGGCTTTGTATTTGGGTGGCTCTTCTGATTTCTTTCGATTCTGCTCGTGTCACTTGTCTCGTTGGGTAGATAGGTCTTCAGGCCAAACTTTTGACTTTCTGATAGTCTTCTTTGCTTCGTCTTAGCCTTCCATACTGTATAGTCCCCCAAGTGTTTGAGCTTTAAAGAATGAAATCTCGAGCACTTGATTATTCCGTTCTTGTGGTTCTTTTCCTGAAAAGGAAAAACATTCTGGACTCGAAGGTATATAGTTTTTTAGATGATGACTGCTCAACCCTTTTAAAATGTCCATCAGAAAGTGTAACCCTAGACCAGGAATTGTGTTATTTCCTCGTATCTTTGCAGTTCTAGTATCATCATCTAGTGATGGGTTAAATTTATGCCTATCGTCTAAAAAAGTTAGTAAATTTTTTAAATGTTCCAAATAAAATCGAACGTGTGATACCTGACGGTGGGTATTCTTTTCTTTTAGAAGTAATACTTCTTTAGATGGATGGCGTTCCAACTTATTGGTAGAACTCTGCCGTCCATAACTTCAAACTCATAGGCGCCTTTCCCAGCTATGCCTTGGATTTTGTAAGGTCCTTCCCAGTTTGGATTTAGCTTTCCTGCACCTGCTCCTTTTGTTGATTGAAAGACTTTTTTGAGGACGAAGTCCCCAATTTTAAAGTACCAAAGATGAGCTTTACGGTTGTAATAACGCTCTATGATTTGTTTTTGAGCTTCCATCCGTATTAATGCTGCTTCTCTCCGTGGTTCGAGCAGGTCCAGGTTGATCCTTAGTTCATCGTCATTTTCACCTTCCATTGCTGTTGAGAACCTTATTCTTGTTTCGCTAATCTCTACTGGTGTTAAGGCTTTTGAGCCATAAACAAGTGCGAACGGAGTTTCTCCCGTGGCTATTTTTGAAGTTGTTCTGTATACCCATAGTACCGCTGGTAACTCATCAGGCCAGTTTCCTTTGGCTTTATCCATCCGCTTTTTTAGTTTGTTGATGATGACCTTATTCGTTGACTCAGCTTAACCATTAGCCACGGGGTGGTACGGCGTTGAAGTGATCCGCTTGATTTGCCAACTTTCGAAGAATTCTGTGATTTGCGAGCCTATGAATTGTGGGCCATTATCACAAATAATCTCCTTCGATATTCCAAAGCGGCATATTATATTTCTCCATAAGAAGCTTTTAAATTCCTTTTCTCGCACTTGTTTGAACGCTTCTGCCTCTACTCATTTTGTAAAATAGTCGGTTAGTACGAGCAAAAACCGTACCTGTCCTTTAGCTGTGGGAAAAGGTCTTACTATGTCCATACCCCATTTCATGAAAGGCTATAGGGATATTATTAGATGTAATAATTCCGCTGGTTGATGCATGTTATTGGAAAACCTTTGGCATCGGTCACATTTGGATATGAAATTCTCGGCTTCTTCTTCCATCTTAGGCCAATAGTATCCGGCTCTGATTCGTGTTTTCACTAAGGATATCACCCCTGAGTGATTTCCATAGTGTCCTTCGTGGACTTCTTTCATCACAAATTCCGTTTGGTTAGGTCCCAGGCATTTAGCTAGGGGTCCTCCGAACATCTTACGATAAAGTGATTTGTGAATAAGGTAGTACTGTGCAGCTTTGCGGTGAAGTGCTTGAGCTGCTTTCCTGTCTTCAGGTACGGTGCCATTCTGCAAAAAATTAAGAATTTCATTTCTCCAGTCCCAGGTTAGGTTGTTGAAAGTTACCTCATTCCTATCCTGGTCTATTATTGAATGAAATAGTTGAATGAAAATTGTATTGTCTTTGTTCGTTACTTCCGCGACTGCTGCGAGGTTAGCTAGTGCATCTGCTTCTGCATTTTCCTCTCTAGGTATTTGCACTACCTTCCATGTTTTGAATTGTCTCACGAGCTCTCGTGCTTTTTCAAGATACTGTTGCATTCTAGTCTCTCGAGCGATGTAAGTCCCCTGTATCTGATTTACTACCAGTTGGAAGTCGCTGTTGATCAAAATTTGCTCGATTGAGAGCTCCCGTGCGAGTTTAAGCCCTGCAATAACAACTTCGTACTCTGCTTCATTGTTAGTGATAGCATAACACTTTATAGCTTGTCGTGTCTTTTCACCCGTGGGTGATATCAAGACTATGCCTAAGCCGGCGCCTTTTATATTTGAAGAACCATCGTCGAACAAGGTCCATAGGCCTGGATTAACACTGTAAAGAGTTGTAACTCTTTTTCTACTTCAGATACAATGTTATTACTAAAGTCAGCAACAAAAT